>VBVR01004219.1:0-15025 GCA_011638315.1 Tetramorium parvispinum
GATATACATACACAGTCTTGCTAGTTGAAATAGAATGTTGCAGTAAAATTCTTATTATTGGATTATTTCTCGTAATTGCAATTGTAACAAAATCGCTATATTATCAAAAGTTTTTAATAACTAAAGACAAAAATTTCTTAAATGAGAATTTGTATAATCCAGGTACAGAACACGAAATCAAATTGAAATTTAGTACGAAAACAGGTACATATGTTTCTTTACAAAGAATACTTATAGAGAATTATTACTTCAACACGCGGTAAGATCTGTTCTTTGAAAACTGTTTTTCGTCGCAATATCTTGCAGTCTTTTATATCCCATTTATTTCGTATCTCCATTCCCCTCGTTCTGAAAAGAAACGTTGCATTGTTAAACAAGCGTTCTGATATTTAATAAATTAATACTTAGAAATATTTAATTAATAAAAATTATTCTACAATTATTAATAGAATCATGAAGCATACCAGAAACTTGAGTATATTTAACTTTTGAGGGTCATTAATTGGCTTATCATATTCCCCAGGCGAAATTAAGAAGATTTCACGATTGTTTTCAAGTTTTTCGTTCATATTATGCATTGTATCTTGTGTGTTGCTAATTCTCCTTTCACTACGTTTGTTTTCGTTTATTGGAAATCTGTAAGTGTATATTAATTATTATATTAGCCAATTAATTATTAATAAAACGAAAATATTTTTTTCTAATTTATTTAATTACTTAAAACACACACACACACACACACACACACAAACACACATACACAGGGTATTCAGCATAAAGGTCCGCACGATTTTTAAAACGCTTTCGACATTAAAAAAAAATTTATGAGATGAACTAATTTGTTTTATGCAAACTATCGCATGTAATAATACTTGAAATTATTATTTACTTTGTTAGTATACTGTTTGCAAGAATCTTGTTGTGCATCGAATATTGTGGTAAAAACAATATTTAAATGGAAACACATATTTCCAAACATATTAATATTTTCTTTTCTCGTTGATTTGTCATTCTTTATTATCGATAAATTTCATGCGCTAGACTTACTTACTTGATTTCTCTCATCATATGAGAAATGTCATTTATCCGTGGCATGTTTCACACGAAGGCTTTGATAATTTGATGCGCACCTAACCGCGTATAATTGAAATATTGTTATTACCCTAGTATGATATTCGATCTTGCAAGAAGTGTACAAATAAATGAATAATAATTTTAAGTATTATTACTTATATTATTAAATAAATAATGTTGTAACAGGGTCCTTTCGATGTCTCTGAGCGCGCAAAATTTTGACAACAAACTGGTTGGTCCAAACTTGAAATCTTTTCTATTTAAAAATTATAATAGCCTCGACATTTTAGTATTAGAATTTTCGTCTCTAAATGACTTTAGAAATCTACCATTAAAGGATGATTACGGCAAGTCTGAGACACCCATATACATTTATGTTTTTCTAAATTATTTTCCAATTTCTATTAATTTATCGTAAAGATTAATTGATTTCAGTGAAATTTAATTTAACATGGAAGAAAAGAAAAAATATAGATAACTAAATTGAATGGATAAAGCGTTAATAAAATTATTATTCGTCGCTTAATTATCTTAATGTTATTTCTACAATAAACATATTTCCTCAATAAAAGTGTGAAGAAATTATAACTACGACTCTAATTGTTTGCAAAGCAAAGTATAAAATTTTAAACGGGAATTATTGAACAAATGCTCTGTAAAACTTTACTAATCGTAAAACGCATTTTTGTTTTCTACAATTCTATGTAACTTTATTATTACTTTTCCCTAATTAAACTATTCCTAAAATATCTAGTTCAATGTTCATTCCATTACAGATTGAGTTCTTTAATCACACACATAGAATGTCTGAGAACATTTCAGTCAGAAGTATAAACTCATTGTTTGAATAATTTAAACAGGATTTTTTTTGAGAAAAATTTCATCTTAAGTAAGTCTAATTATTTAATTCTTAGCAGTAAATCTCGTCATTTTAAATAAAACTGTACAGGTAATAAGATAACGATATGTTTTATTCAAGCAACTTATTAACTTTCGCATGTACAAAATTTAATCTTAAAATAAAGAAAAATATTTTCGCGTATTACGTATATTTCTTAACATAAAATAGACTGTTTGTTGCAAAAGTTTTGAGATAAATTAAACTAAAAAATTTCATAAATCAAATATTGGTAGATCTTTTGAAATAATAATTACAAAATTACGGGCATGCAGTTTTTTGTGACGAATCTTCTGCCTATCGTTCGACATCTGTTCCCCAGCTTCGGTTCTTTCGAAAAATTCACCTCGACTCAATGCCTTCGTCAATGATCGGTGCCGTATCGTAGTCCAACTTCGGTGGAACGTATGATTTATCCTTAGAGAAGCGGTCCCATCTAACGCGATATTTATCCATCAATGGTAATATGGGCTGTCCGGTGATCAAACGGGACAGAATCCATTGCGTCTTGAATAAAGGCGCGATGCCATTTTTCGCATTTCCGTTCGGCAATGTGTTGGCTGCCACGATGTGCATGGTGGGTGTATCTTGGATGTCGCTGCGCTTCCCGTGCGCTAAAATTTTTTTCATATAACGTTTACAATACGCTGTTAATAGTGTGGATTATTAAAACATTTATTATTGACATTTAAGTGAGAAAATATTTACTATTATTAAAAGCAACGCTACGTACCTCCCCAACAAGTATGTCCATAGCTCAGACAGGACCCTGGATTGAAATGATAATGTGTGCATTATATAATATTGAATTTCTAAATTGATAATTACATTTTGTTGTTAATATATTTATATCATCGCGTGATATAGGTAAGTAAAAATAAATGAACTGCTTAATAAACATTTGTTTATACATATATTATAAAAGTTATGGCACAGATCTAATTTCAGATTAAAACTGATATGAAGTGACATGGGAATCGAATATAAAATTCGACAAAAGATGTAAAAATAATATTATAATGTGTCCATCTTTACTGTGGATAAAGCAGGAATTGTATTCAGTGGATGGCAAGAGAGAATGTAATAAAAATTTATTTGAAGACTCTTATTTCTATTATATCCTCCAGACGATGTTCCGCTCTGCGAACGATCTTGTGAATCATCTATAAGCGATATGGAGAAATTTGTCTCGACATTCTTTGTGCGCAATGAATGTCAGGACAGATAATATCCCATAAAATTGGCTTTTCATTATTACTTTATTATGATTTCGCTCAGCATCACGCTTTAGAACTCAGATTCTATTATGCTCTCATTGTAAAGAATTTGCTTATTTCGAGAAATATATGTAGATAATATAGATTAAGAAATCATAGCTTATAAAAATAATTTTCAATGACAAAATTTACAGGTATAATATAGAATTAAAATAATTATATATATGTTTAAAATAAATAATATTTTTATCCAATCTATTCTTGTAATCCGGTAATATATTATATAATCATCAATCGAACATCTCGACTGATGTATTCCGTATTCCACAATGTATCGTATGTACGTCAATAATTCTATATAAAATGGTTTGGGATTAAAAATCCTTGCGCGCCCGCGTGCATTAGAAATTTGAATGGAATCTCGATGAACGAACAAGTAGTAAGTAATTGAAACTGCGATAGTCGGATTAAAGGAATGTTCATCGAAAGTTGCAATGGAATAAATGAAATCGAGAGCACGGATCTTTATACGTATTACGTTTGTGAATCGGAAAAGGAAGGATAACCGGGTGACTGTTGCTTTCGCAACTCTGTCTCTCCAGGAAAGACTCCTTTGTTTGAGACCCCAAGGAGGCAAAGATGCAAAATATGGCATATAAATGAGAAAACTTCGTTTCCATCCATTGGGATGCGAATATTTGATCCGTCGTCTTTGCGCGAGACACGCACGTAACATGTCAAAGGACTTTGGGTGGCCGTGCGCGATTTGATTCTCAAAGTTCACCAGATTCTTACCCAGGTTTTTGCAAGAATCGATGCGATTTAGACATTACAGTTTCTCTCTGCCAATCCAACGGTCTTTGACGTACTCGAGACGTTTCTTATTCACACAAAGGATCGTGATAATCATTAAGGAGATGGCTGGCGGACGGCTATGATAGTGTAACGAATAAGAGCACAGGCTTTCGCTGGAGATAGTTTAGATTCAATTTCAATCTCGTCGTCTTTGGATTATCGCAGCGCTATTCTCGAAATAGTCTAAGCGAACTTTCCTCCGTAAAAAGGAATAACATGATCTTCATATTCTACAACTTATTACATTATGTATTGTGTAAAGTATAAATAAATTTTAGAAATTGATAGAAACTATTTTTTGTAAAAAAAAAACTTTTTCCGTCTTCTCCATTGCATTAAAAAATGCTAGATAATAATACGACTATACTGTATATTCATTAGAGAGATATTAGCTCGAGATATTTTCAGTAAAAGTCAGTAAAATATTAAGTAAATAATTGATTAAGGCTCTCCATTGTATGTTAATTTATATCACCGTTATTTTATTAATTGATTTTTATTAATATAAAAATAGAATGAATCTGAATAATTATATACGTCGTACGCTGCACGACAATGCGTTTCTACTTGACTCGTTAATAAATTTAAAAAAAAGAGTAAAGCAAATTGATCGTATTGATAAAAGAATCCATAACTTCGGTAATTTTGGAATGCATTTATTGATAATATTAATTTCTCTACTTCTCATCTTTTAGCCTCTTTTCTTCAACACATATTCTGAGATTTATCAATTTTCTAGCATTCTCCCGGTGTTTTGTAAAAATATGAGAATTAAAAAAAATTTTTTTATTATTTTGTACAGTAAATATCCGATTTAATGTCAAATCCCTTTAATCCTTTTTCGATTCATTTTGACATATCAAGACGTAATTTTTAATAATAACGATAAAATTATGTTTTACAATCTTTAATACATTCAATTTTAAAGTTCAAGTATTTCAATTATTTCGATATATTATATTTGATTATTAAAAACAGGGGAAAAGATGTATAATTCTACTTAAAAAATTGATTTAAGGAAAGATTTTATCGATATGTTATGTTTTCGATTTCAATAATTTTCATTAAACTTTTAATAAATCAATATATAATATATAATATATTAACTGCTAATTTCTCAAAGAATCTCATAATTTACAATTTAAATATCATAGAGAAAGTAACTGTGGAAAAATATGTAATTACTATATGTAAATTTTAAGTACATATCAATTAAACTTTTCCAATTCACTATAATATTGAATTAATTTTCGACATGTTGGAGATGAAATTTCATATTATAATGTTTCTCATAATAATCCACTTAGCATTTCGTGAACACTATAATAAGTTTACATCTTTTTGTTTCAAATTAATGGCCGCGCATCCGAGAATGGTCCGCAGATATTGCAATGTCCTGAATCATTACCTTCCGCTCAATGCGCACACAAAATGCAATAAACATTTTCCCAGTTACTTAGATGTATTTCTCTTAGCATGCCATGTCCTGTGAGCATGCCATCCAATGAGTACTCGAGTCGGTTTTCATGAAAATGCAATTGTGATTAAAGGATAATAAGATGCAACTGCTATGAGATTTGCATTTGTCTTATGTTTGTCTTGGTCGAGCTATTTTGCAAATTTATCACATAAAAGAAAACTATAATTTATCAAAATTTATATTTTGTGCCTATTAATGTTACTAACTTTCAAAATAAGATTGAATGATTACTTTAAAATGCATATAATTATATAGTTTAATTTTAGTGAATTTTTACCGAAAAACAAAAATTTAAGGGGAGAAATTATTTTAAATACATACTAATTTTAAAATACATGCCTTATTTGTGTGAAAATATCACAATAATAATAAATATAAAAGGTAATTAATATATAATATGATGTGAACGTATGATTCAGAATTCCAAATAAACAGAATACATCAATGAATCTATTTAGTAAGTAGAAATGTGTGGCTTTTGTGTTATTCAACTAATTTAATTTAAAAATCTGTTTTGTGAGGATTGACTGAATTGATTCATTAAATAAAGTTTTAATAATCAGTTGTTACAAAGCTAAGGATCTGTGTAATAAACATGCTGTGTGTATACATGCTTTTCAAGATAAGTTCTGCCTTCATAAAATAATTTTAAGAATTTTGCGAAGTTTTATTCACTACGTATATTTCACTATGATAGAAGTGCAACAAAATTTTTTTAATATTGTCTAATTAAATTCTAATGTTTCATACTATATTACAATATTTTCTGTACATATATGTATATATATATATATATATAATGAGAGAGAGAGAGAGAGAGAGAGAGAGAATTAATGCATTTACTTAAAACATTAGAATTTGTGACTACAATTAACTCAGATCAAGAAAAGTGTAAGAAACGGAATTTTAATCAGGAACGAAAAAGTTGTATTGTACCTACCAGCTGTGCACCTGGCGAAGCAACAAATTATCATGACGGTACAAGTCTGTACGAAGATTGTCAAAGCACGATGTTTTCTCAAAATTAACGCCATGTAAATATTTTCAGCTGATACTTCCCTATATAAACGATCGAATAGATACGTTCTGTAGCCCGAGGTTATTTGCTGCCTGCAAATCGATTTTATTTTTTTTTCAAAAAACTTAATTTTTTAAAAATAAATAAGACTAAAATTTATTTAAAAATTCTAAGATTTTTATTTCATTTATACAAAAAAAATATTTCAACCTTTATAATTTTCAGTAAACCTAGCGAAGACATTTTATTTTCTGAAGAAATTCAATAGAATATTTTCGTTAATATAATCATATCCAATTAACTTTATTGTATTATACGATAATATATAAATTATTTATATGCACTCTAGATATACATTCTAGATATTCAATTCTTCAATTTATCAAAATATCAAAATAAAATATATTAATGATTTTATTTTTAATCTAATCACGTTTTAATAAATAAAACAAAACCTATGAGTGCGTTGTTATAAAATGTAAATTGTCCTATTATAGAAATTTAGATAAAAAATTAAAAAAAATATATATAAATATTTTTAATCTGAAATTAAAAAAATTTTTTTGTTAACTTAGATTTTCAATTCTTGCAAAATCTTTAAATAAAATCAAAGATAATAACACGAAGAAAGAAATGATATCTTAGGATTATTATAGATTGTGGTTTTACTTCGTCAATGATTTTCACCTTTCGAGAACTCTACCTTCTCTTTTTTTGTACACTCGAAAAATGAACGTATGTGTATATCACTTCACTCTTGCAAAGACGAGCGAAGCACCGCTTTAGACTACGACGCGTTCAGCGCGCGTTTCACCAAATTTAGGAATTGTTGCTGCTCACAAAATAAGGGTCGATTTTGATTGAAGAGATCGGCGACTGAACTCAAAGCCGGGGTGTCGCGACCACGGCTTTTATATACAGTGGCAAGCTCTACGGTGGTACATGGTGGGGTAGCTGAGCAACGCCACCCTCCGGACGCGCACCTGCGTCGGTGATAGCGAACTTCGTGCGAGCGAACGAAAACAATCGTCGTGGGTGGGATTTAATTGAAAATTTACGATAACACTGGGATTTTGACGTTAGCTCCCGGCTAGATATTGAAAGCGTGTTAAAATCCGGATGAATCAAACATTATTTAGAAATAGATTACCTAGTGTACAGCTATTACAACAGTATTTAACAAAAAAGGTCCTAATCATAAAAAAAAGATTCTTGAAACTATTTCAACAAAAACTTTGAGCTATTTTGTATATTTGTATTTTAGATTTTAATTCTCACACGTTTAATAGTACGTTTAGCTTGTATATATTTAATATATTCAGAATTTCAAACTAGTTCAACCGAATTCCCAGAATTATCGTTTCTCTTTTCGCCGTTGGGATCCTTTAACTAATTTCTACATTAAAATGTTTTCGTAATCAAACATCAAATTCTGAAAAAGTAAATTGCGTTTAACGTGTAATAATTTTGAACTTAGGAGATAATTAATACTGTGTTATGAACTTTCCTTTATATGGCTGAGCTAAACTTTGACTTTTGTCTTCTAGCTCCTTCTTTTCCATCGTATGAAAATTGAAAACTGTTTGTCTCGATAGATGTATGCGGAATGTGTGCCATTTTTTTTAAGCAGTTACTTTATTCGCGAGTGAATGAGAGAGAGCACATATGTAAAATTTAGGACTCAATATAAGCGCAGATGCATCTACGATGATGTATCTTATTCATATCCGTTGGTCGAACATAAAGAGTGCACTTTATACAAATAGCATACATTTCGAAATTTGATACACGAGAAAAATGTTCGGAGAACACTTTTATACTCGTAATTCTTCGTGATCGTTCCTCATAAAATAAAGAAAAACAGAAATGACATGTACGAATAAAATAATTAGATTCGTGATGTTCCTTTAAACTTTGCGAGAAAAAAAATTCTGCAATCTAGTTTAAATTTACTTTAGCGGAAGCGATGAATGCTCGCTGATGATGTACAGATTACAATAATTGCGCATAAAAGAGATACCTGTTTTTCTGTTTCTACTTTTCAACGTAATTAGGAATTTTAACGTAAGCGTAATGTTATGTTTAAAGATTCTCGACTTACAATTAGTTAACGTGTCTTCATATACCTGTTAATTTTTATGTACTCCGTATTAAAGATCACATATAAATTAATTGAAAAAAATTCTAATAATATTATATATCAAGATACACAACATGTTTCTAGAAAATTGTGATCTGCATTATCTAGCGTTATTGTTAGTATAAGCGCCTGTGACTTGTCGAGCTATCATTCTGGCGGCCATGTGGCTGCAGGACTTGTAATTGGATGTTATCTGGAGAAAAACCGCAATAATAACTCGCACCAAGAAATATTTCTTACAACGCATATAAATAAAATTTTTCGCCGAAAAACATTGTCGCACACTCCTGCCATCAAAACTAGAGCGCGTTTCGGAAGGTAATTTTTGCGATCACGCTTTTTTAAATTAGCTAAATGAATCCGGAGAATTTCGCATGTGACGCACGAGAAAGGCGCAACAAGTTCCCGGACGGCTGTACGTCAGCTGAACGTCCGCGAGTGGCGTAGTTTATAGATATCGGAGGCGCGTTGGTCGAGATATAAACATTGTAAGATTAAACGAACTTACCTGAAGTGAAGTTCGATCTTAATTATGCAGGGATGCACTACTACATAGTTAAAGTCCATCCGGACGAGACCCTAAGCACAACTTCTAGTCAAGGATTGATTAGCGTCGCACTTGGCGCTTATAGATCGGATCAATAAAGGCGCAGTACTATTAATGAGCATTTCCGCTAATGTCTGTTTAATTATATCTGCAATTTGCACCCGCACATGAGGATTCGGAGTTATAATCAGCCTGGAGTATGAGAGAAAGACTTTCAACGTCAAAGAAGTTCCTCGTACAATTTCCACCGCACATTAATTATCGCTTCACATTTGATAATGAAGGAAAAGACGTACGGAATGAAGAAATCTAGGAGAAATATGAATTCTTATCAATGAATTCTACAGCTAATTTTGGTTGAGGAAATGTTCTGTTCTCTGTTGAGAATGAAATTTATACAATCTAATTTTGGATGAGGAATGTTCTGTCCATTCTTGAGAATAAAATTTATGCAATCGATGTTTTTTGATAAAATTGCAACAGATTTGAGAGCAAAATATTTGTATTTTTTTCCGAATTATCCTACAACGCAGCGCGGCTATTTTTGCTCGGAATAAATTTACAGTTTATTTCTTGTATATATTATTGGTAATATGATAAATCAATCCAGACTAATAACAAATTTTTTGCCACTTTGGAAAGCCGAAGCGTCAAGTGCATCGCAAGTGTATTGAGGAGTTCAATATCACGTCGCGCAAGAATTATGTCAACATGTTGTATCGCCCGCTCTGTTTCATCATGGAGGAGAATGGTCTCGCGTGCCAGTCGTAAAACCTAAGTCATCAGAAAGAGGAAAAGTCGCGCAAGTTGCTTTCGTTGTTAATTACTTTCGCGACCCTTCACATAGAAGGCAATAAACGGGCGATCCACTGACCATTTAATCTAACGCGTACGGAGAATAGTCACCGAATTACGCATTTGAATGTTGGACTGCTTTCGTCACTTCACAATTCACGATTAATATAATTTTATGGCGCCGGCTTCAATGGTGCGAAGTTCGTTGGATCGATATATAACCTTTTCTCTTGTAAGCGGCGCACGAATTATTCCTGTTAACTTTTTAGCGTTATTCTGATATTTAATGAAAAGAATACACGGGGGGGGTATTATATTTCAACTGAAGCGTTTCAGTTTTTCTTAAATTTCATATTTGAGAGAGAGAGAGAGAGAGAGAGAGAGAGAGAGAGAGAGAGATAAAATAAAATAAATTTGAAAATTTTTCTATTACTAATTAAATTGTTAAGGAAAATAAATAAAAATATATGTAATAACAAGCATAATTCCTTCTTTTTGTAATTCCCCAAGCTTCTTATAATCTACCTGAATCTATGAGCGAAATTCCTACTCGCATATTAAAGTTGATGAATCTTGGAAAGAATTTCCAAGAATCAAAATTTCTAAGAATCAAAAAGCAATATGCCGAACATTAGGCTTGCAGAAAGTGTTCCTCTTGACCAGATTTCACGAATGAAATTTCCTCGATTCTCCAAAGAGATTGAAACATAATTCAATATACATATGTATAATAGATAAAAATATATGTGTACTAAACATAAAAGATGTATATTAAATAACATATGCGTATTTGTACATTTACATCTACCACGTTTGACGTTTGCAGTTCTTTGTTCAGCTGAGGAGAGTTTAGAACATGGTAACAATTTCGGATTATTATTATTCTCTCGCTCGATCGATCGGAATATTCATGAGATTAATTGAATTAAGTTCATTATTGGCTCACTATCTGTTAACATTTGATTTTCATACACGTAGTTTGCAAAGGTCATAACTACTACAATTTGTGCAGAAAGACATATTCTCCATAATTAAAAAATTTTTCTCTCACGGTATATATTTAAAGAATAGATTTAGCTATCTCTACCAAATAACGACCGTCAATTACCTTTCACACAGTGAGATACATATATCGAGCAGTGAATGTTGCTTGTGTCGGCGTAAGAACGTCAATGGTAACTACAACTACGTTGCCTAGGCTGGACATGTATCCTTGATAAACGAATAATTTGCGAATGTTGGTGGAACAGGATTTCGTAACAACGAGAGCCACGCATGTCGGACAACGTATGTCACGCAAGCACGGGCCATTTCACAGCAGCATTCGATATGCGCTTGCAATAAAAAAGAGGATCAAACGGGCCGCGTAAAATGTATACAGCGTGTCGATTCCGTAGAGACAGCCCTCCCCCGTGGGTGGTGGGGTTCGCGCCGCCGTTAATATTCTATTTTCGTAATCGTGCGGATTTAAGCTCCTTCATACGTCCTGGTGTGGTAAATTCGACTTGATGACGTCGCGCGTATTACGACCTCGTCCCTCGCAAATGTGCCGTCAAAAAGCCTCGGCCACGTGATTCCGTCGGCACGGTTGACGATTTGCAAAAACGCTTCGATGAACCGTGCAAGGTCGAGAGGGATCTCGTGCTTCCGCAAGGTCTCATGATATTTACCGTGTCTTTATAAGACGAGATATTAGACAGAGGGGGAAGAGGGTAATATCCTTTTTCTCTTCTTGCTCTGCTGGAATTATTAGAATAGCTTTAAGTTTGCGTAGGTTCTAGAAAATTGAAATACTTTATATCATTTAAAATTTTTTTCTAAAATAACTTTTAGCAAATACAATAGAAATTTCGTGCACATTATTAATTTTATGGCTGTTTAATTTGCGTAAAACATTACAATATTTCGGGAAAATAAACGTGCCGTGTGAAATACGCAAAAGTAATATTTTTTTATTAATTAAAACGATATGTGTATTTCTAGCTTTTTTCAATTTAGTAGGAATTTATATTAGCTGTAATACGATAACCCGTTACAACAGGAGACAGCTTATTGGCCTTTTGTTCGTATTTTTAACTAAACAACTGAGAAATACGAAACTACTCTCATTGAAAATCGACGTTTAATTATTGAAATTTGAGTGCAATGTTTTAAATAACAATATTTGAAGAGGCCTGTATATAAACATTGTTTAAAATTTTTTTCGTTTTATATTAAATACTAAAAAATAAAAACTAGATTTATTAAAAAATGTAACTAATATTCTGTATGATAACCGCTTGTTGTCATTTTTTAAATATTAAATTGTAACTTTCTTTTTTTACTAATATAGAAAAGCATATAAAAATAAAGTTGTCATTTTATTTCAATATGAGTGGAAGGAAGCTTCAAAAAAAGTGTCTGTTACCTAAAGACATAAAAACAAACTTTCGATTTTACTTGCACTGCAAAATTAACAGTAAAATTAAAACAAATAATCTGTAAAATATATTGATAATAAATTAACTGTGATTGACTGACAAATCAGATTTATTTAGAGGTACTTTCATATCTGTTAAAATTTTGTAAGATTTGACTAATATATGGCCACCTATCATTATGTAATTTAGCAGCATAAAAATAAATTAAATGTGATTTTATACATCAATAATATAATTTTTCTTCTAATGCGACTTATGTAAAGTTATTTTGCCTTTTTGCAAAATTTTAAATTGCGCCCTTCGTCACGACTTTACGTATTCCATAGTGTGTTTATTAATGTCACTTCCGCTCTTATTCCGATTGTATGATGGTACGCGATAAACGCGAACTCAGAAATGCAGAGTGAAGAACGATGTCAAAAGCTTTTGGCAGCGTTTGTATTATCCATGAATGAATCGTGCGAGTTGATGGAATATGGTGTGAATGTCAATACGGTGTCTGTATCCATTATTTATGGGCACCCTTAGGAAAATTTACTTTAGAAAACCTTAAAATTTAATTTTACAATAAACCTAAGAAATCCGTAAGATATATTTGGACACTCTTAAAAAAACATTTAAAGCGAACTTCATAATTTATAAATTTATATTATAGCGAATCAACGTCTTTTATTTAGTGTGTTTTAAGTTTTTCTTACATTGACAGCAATAAAAACACGTAATATAAGAGTAAAACACAATTTCCCTTCATTGTCTCAAAATTATAACTTTGTGCTTCGATTAATTGAAAAAATGTTAAACTTGTTTATATAATCAAACTAAACAGATTTTACTTACGCGAAAATATATAACCCATGCGACTTCTAGCGGCGTAAGCGGAACTTACGTGAAGACAAATTTAAAGTCATTTTTAAAATGGTCTCTAATTTTTCTAAGATCGTTTAAAATCAATCTTAAAATACTTTAAATTTTTTAAAGCATTTTAGATTAATCTCTTATACACTTTAGGTTATTTAACAATTTCTTAAGTAAACTCTTCGATTTGAAAGATTACTTTTTCCTATTGCAATTATGTTTGTAGCATCAATTAAAAATATTATAACAACTTTAAATAAATTATAGAATAATAAAACAATTTTGTGATAATGAATATTATTATAATTTTTAGTGATTTATATTCGATCAGGGAAAAGTTCGTCATAAGTAAAGTGTTTAACTATGCTATTGGAAAGAAACATTATTCGTTTAGACAGTATCTCTTCAAATATCGGCTTAAGAGTCTCTAAAATCTCTTTTTTATTCATCACTATCAAGTGATGAAAAATGGCGCTCAATTGATCCAATTGTTCATTCGCTAAGTTCTGAGCTACGTACTGAGCGTCGAAATCTTTTATGTCGATATTTAGCTTCAACTTCGACACATATGTATACCTTTTGCCATTTTTGGTTATTACGGAGAAGTCAACGGATGCTTGTGCTTCAATATTGTCTAAAAACACACAATTTGGTCATTTGAATAAAATTATATCAGATGTGGACGGAAATTTTTAAATATTTACGTTATTTTAATAAAAAATCGACTATTTTTTACGTACCTGAAGTAATGTAAAGCGGTCCCTTATTTACGATAGGTACCAGTAACCGTAAATTCAAATCGTAAGTGGTGTTTCCTCGGACTTGATCAAATAGAAGCTCCACTTCATAATGAAAATTATCAATATTTATAGTTAAATTAGTTATTTTGAAATCGCAGAAACCTGTTATTCTCGTATCTCTGAGATATAATTTGATTTCGGGTGTATCGAAAACGGCAAAATTTTCAACAATAAATGGATCGTGTGACGGAACATCAAATTCCGGCAGTCCTTTGCAGATTTTACTCTTCATATTATTAATGTTATCCAGGATGCATTTATCGAGTTTCGGGTCCCTGCGGCCGCATATGTGAATGTAGGAAGCTATAAAGAATTTTAATTATTTTTCACAATGAAATATTTTTAATGAAATTGTCAGAATTAATTTAATGTGATAACGTTAAAATTATAATTTAAAATAACATTATTTTAACATATATAATGTTAAATTATGTTAAATGTTAAATAATAAAATTAACATAAATAAAAATAACATGTATTTTTTATAGTGCAATACACGCGCTACTCGATTGTTTTTTGTTTTATAGTATAGGTTTGTAGGATAGCGAATAAACAAGAAAAAATATAATAACGGACGAAGATCAAGTTCGTAATAAATCAGATAGTCCTTTTGTATTTATAATTACAACTTTGTTGTTTTTTTCTTTTATTTTCTTGAATTAATCGAACAACGAGCTTTATATAAAAGTTGGACTGTTTGTCAAATAAAAACGATTAATAATGATAAAACGATTAATAATAATGGTACTAAGAAAATGAAGATATTAATAAAACAATAAAAAAATAAACTTGTAGCTTAAGTATATATATTATATAAATAATAAGTATATATATTGTGAAAAAATAGACACATAGGGGAGAGTTGCCAAATGCGTACCACTTAAGCTATTTTAGGTTATATTTTACATTTGGTATCTTTTGGAATG
>VBVR01004220.1:0-15022 GCA_011638315.1 Tetramorium parvispinum
CTTTCTCTACTTCACCTGACCCTCCGCTATCCACTCCACCTCTCCGTGCCTTCACCCTTTCTCTCTTTTCCTCCCTACACGCTCTCACATTCATTCCTTGTCACACACACAACACTCGCTCTCACCACCG
Organism: Tetramorium parvispinum; assembly: GCA_011638315.1. Lineage (NCBI taxonomy): Eukaryota > Metazoa > Arthropoda > Insecta > Hymenoptera > Formicidae > Tetramorium > Tetramorium parvispinum. The sequence goes on from VBVR01004220.1 coordinate 131, forward strand.
AAAACGGAAGTCCTATTGGAAATATAATAATTATAAATCATAAATAAATTTGCCAATTTAAAAAATCTATAAAAGAATACCTGTCACTTAAAATTATCAACACTAAAATAATCATAATAAAACTAACTTCATATGAAAGTATCTGAGCAATAACTCGCACTATTCCAATTAACGAATATGTTTTTTAAAATTTGGCTTACATCTTGATAGCTAAAGTAGGTTGAAAAAAAAACAAACTTACATCGCAAGGATAGGATCGTAAATATTTTATTTGAAAACACGTATAAATGTTGATATAAAAAACTATAATACAGATAACCTTATTATATATCTATTTATTTCAAATATGTAATATTCTTCTGAATATATTAAAATATTCATGTATTATCGTAAGTATAACATTCGACTTTATTTCTCTTTTCGTTTTATAAAAAACGAAAAAAAATTGATTCTTAAACATCAATCTCTCTCGGTCTATCTTGTTGTAATATATTGAAACTTCTAATTATGTATGAGAAATTTATTAGAATGTATTTTTTTCTCAAGTATATATTTTATAAAATGTTGGTAGTGATAGAGAACTTATTTTCAAAATATTTCATATCTATTGGATAAAATAATATCAAAGTTCAAGTTTCAGAAACTTAAAGTAAAAAAATAGATATGTGATGATATAATATCTATAAAAAACCAAAATATCGTATTAATTACCGCATGTATCGTTCAAACATATCTATTATTTAACAAGTATTGCATTAAATAGAATATTTTCTCTTTACTTCAGAAAGACTAAAATGAATTTAGAAGGTTTTAAACTAATTATAATTTTCTTTTGATTATTTATAATCCTCTTCATAAACCTAACATTCTCAAGATAAAAGTAATTTATGCTATCTTCATCTAATAACAAATTTATTTTTTTGATCAAATTATTTATTTAAAAAATCAGAGCATAATTTATCACATTATAGAATAGAATCCAGTCCTATCAGAAAGACTCATTCTACCAATCAAAACAAAAGATATAGCAATGAAGACCTTGTCAAGGCGAATCAGTACTGATTCTCGGTGACGGGTCTTACACCAGACTGCTGTTGATTCAGCTGATTATAATCGAGTTGCTGATACTGCTGGTTCTGATTGTATGCGGGCTGTATGAGAGCTTGCGTGTACGCGCTAGCCTGACCCTCGTAGGCGCCACCCTGAGCTTGGTATTGCGCTTGTTGTAGAATCGGTCGCTGCGGCAGTTGTTGCTGCTGCTGCTGGTGCTGCGGCTGTAGCTGCGGCTGTAGCTGCTGCTGTTGCTGTTGCACGGGTTGCGGCACGTACGGCTTCTCCGGACCACGATACTGGACCTGGTTGGCAAAGATGTTGTACGGCGTTTGCGCCTGGTATTTCAGCAGTTCACGCAAGTGAGACGGCAAATTGGGCGAATAGTTAGGCTGCGGCTCTGCCGGCGGCTGGGATATCCTTTGATGTTGCTGCTGAGCCTGGCGTTTGCTCCTGGAGTGTCCGCGTGACTTCTGACGAGGTGCTGGGGCGTTCGCGGGGACGGGCTGGGGTACAGGCGCAGCTGCCGCCTCTTGAGCCAACTTTCGGAGATGTTCCTGGACCTGTTGAGACTGAGCCCGTACCGCGGCCTCTTCGTCGAATCTGTAATTTGATTAAGGATCATTGAAACTGCGTATCTCGGATATGAAGATATCAAAGATCTAGTCTTGTCCTTAGTGTTTCGTACCTGTACGGTTCCGGGATTACATTGATATATGGAATTTGCTGTTGGAACTGGAGCAGCTGCTGGATCTGCGGTGGTGCATTAGAATAAGGCCTGTAATTCGGCAATGGTTCCGCTGGTTGTTGTTGTTGTTGCGGTTGCGGTTGCGGTTGCGCATGCGCTCGCGCTCGCTGTCGAGGGTGCGCGGCTCGCGAAATCGGCGCCGCGACTGGCGCCGTGTACTGCTGTTCCGCCTGAGCTTGCGGACGTGCTTGACGATCGTATGATCTCCAGTTTACTCTGTAACCTTTTGATGCATATTCATGTTAAATCGATTCGATATTCAGAAACAAAGTGACAAAGCATGAAGCAAAGTTGATGGCAATACCGCTGGGATCGTCGTACTGGAGCGCTTTTGCATTAACTTGATTAGCGTCATAAGCTCCCTGAATTGTGGGCTGACCGTATCGATCTATCGGCCCTTGTACATTGTAAGTGTCCGATCCACCATCTGTGGGTCCTTGAATTTGAAAATTCGAGTGCCCGTCTGTAGCACCTTGGATCCTGAAGTTAGTATTACCGTCGGTCGCGCCCTGAATGGTAAAATCCCCTGCACCTCCTCCCTCTGAAGACCGAATATTCAAAGATATCATATAAAAAATACACACAAAGAAATTCTAAATTACATTTATTTCAATATAGCTATTTTACTTCAAATACTAGTATAACTATGAAGTTACAGAAAGATTAGAAAGTTTCAAAACAAAAGATAAATATTTAAAAAGGAATATTTGTATGAAATAACTGTCAATAAAAAAAAAGATGTAAAAAAGTAAAGTATTCTGAAAGATTATTTTTATAACAAAAGACAAGTATAAACTGTTTTCCCGTTTTTATACTTTCCAGTTGCATTGTCTATGCTTATCTGCACTTACCACTTGCATCTGTGTATTCGATTCCTTTCTCTTCGCTGAACTTAAGACCTTGAGCCCGTCGGTGTCCGTCGCTAGGCCCCTGGATTGAAAATTCAGCCAGGCACATAGGAAGTGCCGTCAATAGTAAAATCTATAACAAAAAGATTTATGACAAAATTTCATACACTGTATGTCACGACATAATATGTTGAAGTACGTTATAATTTATAAGTCGAAAATCAAGCATTGATGATAAAAGAGAAAGTTGATTACACAAAGAAACAAATAAAATTATTCATCAATTACACATTGATAATTTTTATATAATTGTATTATTTTTCCAATAATTTAATACTTAGAAGAAAGATAATAAGGTTATATCTACTATTATGTCGATCGCTTTAATCATTATAATAAAATAAAATAAAATCGGAATGTAATTATTACATTCAAACATTTACGCTCGCTTTCGATTTCGCAACCAGACGATCAAGGAGATCATTATCTAATGCGCGCTAAACCTGAATCTGTCTTATGGTATGTACTATATTGCATATATGGAAGTGTACCTAGCAACCGACACCGGGAAGCTGGGAGGGAAAGTACGAGCGCATGAATCTTTAATCACGGTAATCGGGAAAAGGTGAGCACGTTGCCAGTTAACATTCGCGATCGCGAGACGCACTCAAGTCGTTAGGAACGCGGCCGCAAGACAAAAAGGCAGGTGGAAGAAAAAAGAAGAAAAGCGTAAGTCGGCTCATGACCGAGCCGACTTACTGAATCCACTGGGAACGTTACACGGAGGTAGAAAGCGAGGTAGACATTAATCGTCCGGACACGCCCGACGCGATTATTCGAAAAAAATCAACTTCGACTCGTTTGAAAATGTCTGCGACCGCCTGTCACGGGACAAAATGCCATTCCGTAATTGCACGTACGACAAATTCTGCGCGAGTTGTTTCACGGAACGCGGAAACCGACCGACATTTTACAAGGTGCAAGTCGCGACACGCATGCTGATTATTGAGGTCTACATATGTTCTCTCGTTTAAGCGGGAATCACGATGAAAAAAAAGATATCATAGTTGGCTAAAAATAGCATAACGCAAACCAATATTTAATTTTAATCAATGCACTTGTTTTCATTTTGTTCTTATATCTTTCTTTAATACTTGTGAATGTCTATTGTATCTCTTGTAGGTTTAGCTCTTAGACTTAGCTCTCTAAGAGTAGAGAATATATGGAGTGACAGTAAAGGAAATCAATGGAACAAGTTACTCTCCATGTTGAAACCTCAATCCACGAGCTTGCAATAAGATTGCAAAAGACTGATTGCTCGTATCCGCGGCTGACAATTGGGTCATGAAATACACTCCCGGCCAGTGACCACTATAATTAAGTGGCATTCCGAATCGTCACCCTCTTTACCACATCCAACGGTGCAATTAAGTGCATAGCATTTATCATTCCCTTATTCACGGTTGTTACCTTTTGACGGAAAGCAGTTGGCAGTATCTCTGACAAAACAAACGACTTCCCGTTTTCAAATCTTGCGTATGATGAAATCTTGTAAGAGCGTGTTCAATTTTCACGGTAAAGACATGAAAAACGGAAGTGCGAAAGATATGGCGAAATCAATTTGTTCCAATTAATATCTAAAAAAGCATTTTACAACACTCAGCAATTAAATGCACGCGACACTCCGTTCCAGAACGTTGTTCCGCACTTTTTCCAGTTTTTGACGCGACGAAATGGTTATTATGAAAAACACACAAACATAAATCTTTACGAGATTCACACAATGATTAAAAGATCTGATCGGTAAATATACGCGAGAGAAAACGTTCAAGAATGAAATAGCGCAAAACAACGGGCGACACCCGTTAATCGATTCATCGCTTAACTTATTACTATAATATCCGGTTTGCATATCCAGCATGATTAGACGCACGCGACTTTATTTCGCCTATATCACAAGCTGAAGAAAAACTCCTAGAAATGTCGTACACGTGCGTTCAACATTGTTCTTTATTTCTCGAAGGAAGACTTTCGATTGAAAAAAAAAAAGAAAACCGGTACACAAGGCGTCTGCGTACTTACGTGCAATTTCATGGCGTGAAAGCTAGTCGATTCGTTCGAGGGTGGAGTGTTTCTGAGGCGGGCGCGCGGTCACCAGAACAACTTTATAGTCGGCCACGTAAAAGGAGCCTTTCGATGATGGGGATGTGACTTGGCGAGAGCCACCTCCATCTTGCACCTCGTCGGCCGGCCGGCCGGCCGACATATAACGTGCTATAACAGTCATTGCTCTTTCTTGCAAACGCGAGCATATTAAAGGAAATCGCTTCCGGCGCTAAGTAACAGTCTTACATCAATTTGATTATAAAGTTCTATTGAATACCATACATACGACTACATCGATAAATAAAATTTTTTTACTTATAAATGCTCTTTTAATTCTTGTAAATTTCTACTTCTACTTTTCACTTTTCAACCTTAAAAAAGATTAAATTTTAATAATAAAGTTTGATAATAAATTCTCATACAGGCAAACATTAACATTCTAAAAATGATCTAATTATATAAATTTATGAAATAAATATTTAATTCAACTAGATCAATATTTTATTACAATTCAATTCTGACTTCTTAGTATGTAGAGAATAAATAAAAAAGAAAAATTTTACATACTTGTATACATAAATAAAAAAGTCCTGTATACAATAAATTTGCAAAATATTTTATCCGCATATTATTAAATTAATTATAATTTTATAATAATTTGTTTATTTGTATAATTTTCATTGGTATTGCAATAATGTGTTTTACATAATAATAAGAAAATATATTTGTTCGCAAATGCATTTTAAGTTTTGCTTGTCTCGGATCAACAAGTTTTCTGTATCCTGTACATTCATCTTTTACACGATGTATTCTAATCGTGAAAAGTCTTGAGCACACCGATGGAAAACGACGGAATAGCTGCAGTGGAATGTGATGCAACACGATATTTCCCAGGCAATCGCCATTCAAAGGTTACGGAGTAAAGACAGCGAGGATCTGCAATTAATTGTCGACATTGAATTCAATCATTGTCCTGTCAGGTTACGTAATTACCACACTGTTGCTTTAGGCTAAAGCTAAAGTGCTGATAATGATATAGATTTAAACAATAAAAAATTGAATCTTAAAAAAAGAAAATAAGTTAATAAGAAATTGTAATTTATTACAACCGTATTGCGATTGGTATAAATAATGATTACATATACAGAAATGTAATCAGGAAAATTATTCTTCGACTTATGTTGCATTATTCCGAATGTATCTTAAATCTATATCATTCTCAACGCTACATTCTCATCTCTACATACCCTAGGAATTACGGATTTCTATTTTCGCAATGGATTCGATAATAGATCTTTGATGCTCTGTATCATTAAACTTAAGTTTTATTGTTAGTTCCATAGATTCTTATTTCAGATACGCAATTATGGGAGCGTATTTCTCTTTTATCCAATTATTTGACTGCAAAGTCGCTCTTACTCACAGATGGAAATGCCGTGTTACGTCAATTTACAGTAGAAAGTTACACCGTGTCGCATCGCGATTCCCGATAATCGTCGATCTCTCGTGAAATTATAGATTACCCCAAGACTTGTATCGACATGTGAAGACAATTCTTACAGTATCATTTAATACCGCAAAAAACCTATCCAATGAATAAAAAGTGAGCGATACGTATGTCGAGGATGATTCACGAAGAGAATGTAAAATTTTTAAAACTGATTTATCAGATAATAGCATTTAGAAAAAGAAAAAATATACAATATATAATAGAAAATAAATTATGATTAGTCATTATTACTAATCTTTTATAATAGATATAATAGATATAATAGATTAGAATAAATATTTTACGTATTCAAATAAAATAAAATAGAACATAATTCAGTTTATCATTAAAATAAAAATATATATATTCTTTATAACACATTTTTATACTTTTATATCCTCTACATATTTCTCATACATTTCAAATACTCTTAAGTTTCTTTATTAATTGAATGCAATTAACTAATTGCTAATGCAGATTGATCATGAATCATTGTGTAAAGTTACAACTATAATTTTCTTCGAATTCTTTGAGCAGAATTAGTGAACTTAAAGGGCGTGACCCTGGCGAATTATCTATTTGTGCAAGAGAGTGCCGGTAAAGAGTGAAAAGGAAAATTGCGCAAAATGAAAAATGCGACTATATTCGTAATTACGGCGACTCGACGAGTGCATCGACACGTGAAGCGTGAAGGCCACGAAAGTGAATTGTCAGTCTTCCTTGTCGGGAGAAATGCTGTCCATCCATGCTTTTAGAAGTTTCAATTTCTCTATGGAAACGAAAACATGTATACATGTGACCAGGCGTTACGCTTTTTCGAATTCACATATTATTATAAATATTCTCACCTTGTATCGTCATGCATCGATTATGAAACCTGCCTGATCGGATTTCTAATTCCGTATATTGAATAGCTTTTTGCGATCGATAAGAACCCAATCCCTTTCTAATCAGAACGCATAAAATCTATTAATAAAAGTTATGTTATAAACTGTCGCATATACCTCTTTTCTCGTTAAAATATTCACACCAGGCAGTAATCTCTGTAATTTATGTGACTCGATCTGATAAGAAACTTCTCAGATTATATCGTTCAGATAACTTCCTTTAGCAAAATTCACATATCAAATGCTTTTATCATAATGCTACATCGCGAATCTCTGCGTAAGCTGGGATATCGCTTTCTAACATCGTAGAGAGTTCAGATATCTTAATTTAATAGAAAGCGAAAAATCATCTGGCTTTCTATTTGCTCTAATAACGTGGGACTTAGTAACTATCCTCATATTGTGTATAATTAAGCATATCATACGTCGCGCGAAATGCGAAACTTCCTGAAAGGTGTAAACGATATCTCTACTTTTATTGAATTTTCGCTCGCGCGTTTAACTCACCTTTTTACGAGCGGAAGTTTTCGTCAAGTTCCGTGAGTTAAAATAATAAGAGTAAAAATTGCGCTACGATGAGGTGAATGACTTCCATGATGCCAGAAGCGGAAACGATTTATTTCGTACAAAAAATTACATTCTTCGCGCTACTGTGGTATTCAAGTCAAGTATTCTTTATCTTACACACATACGAAAAACTGGACATACATCTTTATAATTGAGTGAAATGAAAAACGAACAGAAAATTAATCGGAAAGAAGTCTAATAGACTAACTTTACCATTTCCGTCTTAATAAATTTTCATTACTAATCATTGCAATAAATTTCCAGGAAAACCAATTATACAGTTTTTTATTAATTTTCTGTTCAATTAATTTTCTTTAAAGACGAGTTTAACAAAGTTTTTTATGTTAATTATAAATCGAGTTGTTATCTTTTCTAATTAATTAAATTTAATTCTAATTGTCGAATATCGAACATTTATCTGTTTTCGATCGTCAAGGAAAAAATTCATAATTGCTATGAAATATATGGCAGTACAAAACATACGTCATTAAAATGTCAACAAGAGATACAAATGTCAACAGATACAATAATTTAAAGCGTGTAAGATACTAGTTTTAACAAAGCTTTGATGGTATTAGGAAGCTAAAAGCTGTTTCCATGAATAAAAATAGGATTCAATTCGGGCGGAGTTCTGAGCTGTCTTTTCTTTAAAATTTACCGAAAAATAGAACATTAAATTATATAAATCGTATTACATAAGCGAATTTTCGGTCAATGGCGCTGTCCCTCTTCAACTGGCTTTTCCCGAGGATATTCCTCGGTGTTGTCCTCGTTCGGATAGTAAATCTTGCTACGATAATAATAGTCTCCCTTAACGTCATCGGACAACGGTTTGGGGATGAAAATGTTCTTCGGTTTGTACAGAATGCGATTCGCGGTGACGTCATATGGTATCTGCGCTTGATATTTCAGCAACTGCTTGATTTCCGTAGGCATGTTCCTGTCCAAGTATATAACAGGTAGCGGGGGTTCGGGTAGGGCTCCTAGAGGAGACACTGATTGTTGCAGCTGCTGCTGCTGCTGTTGCTGTTGCTCGTAATCTTCCTTATAGCCGACTTTATCCTGACGTTCCACTCTCCTGTCGTTGTAATCGTATCTGGTCTGTGCTCTTTCAGCGTCAATCGGTTCGTATCTCGGTTGCAAGTAGGCACTGCGAGGATATTCGGAAGCGGCTGAAGCTGGTTGCTCTTGTTGCTGCTGCTGCTGCGGTGCCGCCGCAAAGTAGTTGCCGCCGTAAAGGAAAGACGTAGGATCGACGTAGGGAGCTTGCGGCTGATAGGCTGAATCGATCAGCTGTTTAATGTGACCCGGCACGGCCGTGTACGGCTTGTAGCTGTAATACTGCGGACCTTGGCCTTGTTGGAGTTGAGACTGTTGGGGTTGAGGCGTGATTGGGGCACGATGCTGCTGGGCCGATTGCTGAGCCTGTCGAGCACGTTGGGGTGAACCGCCCTCGGCGCGCTGAGGTCGTTGAGCATACGCCCGCTGCAATCGCAACTGGCTCTGGGGCGCGAGAGTATACTCCCAGTTGATCTTGGAACCTGCAACACCGAGAGAAACGTTCCGTCACTTCGACATCCATTTACCGTCGGTCCGTCGATTGTCCGTGTTTATGCAATGCTGACCTCAGTTGGGGATCACAAAGGAATTGTTCTAAAGATCTGGGATGTGAAAATCGAGCCTCGCGTGCATATAATAACAGTGGCGGCAATAATTAATTGCGATACATCAGGTCCAAGGTTTTCGAAGCATATCTTCGACAATGAATAATGGAAAAACTTCGTACTCACCGTTATCGTCATACTTGATTTGCCCTTGCGGCGCGCGAATAGACCTCCCTACATTTTCCGTTTTCGCCCACGCAATCGATGTCACCACAATAATAAGAATCTGCAAGCAAATTTATAACAAATAATATTAGCACGATTCCAGGTTAAAATTAATCAAAGTGAATCAATATTTGTTTATAATACAACGTTAAAAATTAACCACGAATAATTATGTAATAAAATGATATCGATATCACACCAAAATACAATACATATGTGATTAAACGAGACTTGAAACGATCAACAATTATTTGATGATCAAAAAACCGATTGAAAAATATAGTTCACTGTTGACAGACACATATCGGCAGAAAACCCCGCGAAGTACAATTTGATGAAAAATTGGAATATTTCTCGTCGCCGTATTAATACTGACACAATGGAGATGATCAATTAATCGGAATATTCTGAACACTCACTGATAGTTTCATGGCTGCGTGTGGAGAGAGATGTACGCGGATTGTCGCGTCGAGTTTACTCGCAGAAATCAGCCGGCGGAGTCGGCGTGGCTCTTCTATATAGCCGTAGTCGCCCCGACGTAATTGGTGGCGCGCGGCTGGTAGCTACCTACTTTTAGAGTAATTCCGCCTCAGGTAACGAGAGAACTCTGACAAAAGGCTCCCCTCTCGAAGATATATTATCGTTGCAAAAATGCACGTCTCTGGCGTAATGCTATTATAGAACTGCTCTCAGAATTGTTCCCGCAGGAACTCAAGATACTTGCGAATTTGAAAATTTGAGAACATTCCCGCCGCGATATTTTAATCTCCTCACGATTGGACGGTGTATGATAATTTTTTATCTGCAACATTCTTTTTAAGATTTAAACTATCGCATCAAAAACGGACCTTTCATGTTTATAGAAAAAGATTACATATTTTGATAATATTATTTATATATAAAGGAAAGTTAAAGATAAAAGATTTTAATGAATAAAAATAGTATTTAAAGAGCATAATTTTAATAGATTAGTTAATGTATTCCAAATAGTAAATAGAAATTTAAGAAAATAAAAAGACATAATGTTTATGTGGATTTTTTCTTCTAGATCAGAAAAGTTACAAGTGGATTGAGTAGATTGAACCGTTCAACCTTACGTTCTCCGAAACGATTTTTTATATTTCAGGAACCGGAATGGTGAAATCGTTAGACTCCTTGCGATCCCAAGGATTTTAATGGAGACTACCATGACGTAATAAGAAACATTGGAACGGTGTTTTTTAGTTGAATCCGCGTTTCAGAGCGCTAAAACGGAGCCATTAAGGTTCGCGTATGCACTTAAATTGTCTCAAATGAGGAGTAGAGACAAGAAGAAAGCGCGCTATGTGGTAGCAAATGTTCGTAATAATTCTCATTGCGATACAACAAAGTACAGAATTACATAGGATTGCATGAAGAGAAAAATGAGTCAAAGTAAGAATCTCGCTTCGAGTATTTCCTTATATCTAACAATGCAAAATATGTAATGATTAATGTCATTCCATAGTAATAAAGAAGAGAATACATTATAAGGTAAAGAATTTAAAATAAAATTTTTATTTTGGAAACTTTACATACATTGTTTCTTTAATTTTCCAGAACACGATAAATTTCTATATCTAGATAAACTTATTTCTTATTAATTTTATTATTATAGTTTTTATAGTTTTCTTTCATTGATTATACTTTAATTTATCCAACATAAAATTTTCCGCATTGACTAAATTGAATTATAATATGAAATATAGTAATTGCCGATAGCATGAATCAAACTCGGAACGACGCGGATTTTTCTAATTAAATGGCCGAGGCATACTGAAAAGAAAAACCGTTGCATGTTGTAAGTAATTACACTCCGTTGTTTCTCAGTGTTTCACATAATTAAATTTACGACGCGCAAATGGCCCGCTAAACACTTCCAGTCTGCGTCAGGTGAGCAATTCGTAACACTCTGCCGGGCGAAATTAAGGGGTAAAAAGCAATGGAAGAAAAAAAACAAGGGATCTACTTAGCTCGTATCTATAAATTCCGCGAGATAATGAACCGCGCTAGCTTTACTGCCGCGCGAAAAGGAAACCTCTCGTACGACGAGATAATTGCGCGGCCGCGTGACGCTCGCGAGCCTCTAATGCGATGAGAGTGCAACGCAATCGCTCGTGAACAACGATCATTATCTTCCAACTTAACGCATTGACGTATTCAACTGTATGTAAATTAAAGCTCTATAAATGCCTAGCGTATCCTATTGCTTTTCGTATAGAGATAATGTGAAATTTTTATGCTTACTGGTATCGAGACCATAAGAAATAAACAGCGTACGTTGTATTTCATTAGTCTTGTAGTAGTTCAAATGTCGAAATAAGATATATGACTTCCTTCTATATAATTTTTTGTTCTAGAAATAGAATTTTTTCACCTAAAATCGAATCCCCGATTACCAAACAATCTTCCGAGAAATCCTTTAGCGTAGAAGTAATTTATTAACAAAGGAGTACCGGATACACGCGTAAAATTATCGTGAACAATGTGGAGCAGCGATTGGACAAGGAAACGCGCGCTTTAAATAAAACCATGAAAATCTCGTAAAACGGCCTTTCTCGGCCGAATCCGTTTCTTTTCCGCTCTTATCGCCGAATTGTCGGCAATTTCCGAAGTTGCAGCGGTAAGCGTTGCGACATGTGGCACTTGGAACAGGCGTCAGCCCGAGACGGCGCGTGCGGATGTAGACGATGAAAAAGTCGCAACCGCGATAAGATTCGAAAGGTACGATCGAGGCGAGAGAGGAGGAAAAAGAAGGATTTGACAGGAGGAAACGGGTGGAGAAAGTCGATTATCCTCGGCCGATCGACTGGGAAGATCTTGTGTCTGCGGCGCCTGATATTGCGGTACGTCGGGAATTTATTTCACGCAGGCGAATGTAGAAATGCACTTCCTTCCGTTCGAACAATGTCCGAGATACACAGTATTCAGACCAAACACGATGTACTTCAATAGATACCGTGCATAAATTAATTCGCTACAATTTACCTCCACAAAATTTTACTTTCCAAGCTAACGTAGAAAGTTACGATATTAGACGTTTAAGTTCGACAAGACGTCACGTATGACGGTAAAGATAAGAGAATTGCGTAAATTTGTCAAGAACAATTACTCGAGAGAATTACTCATTTGTTCGGCAAATGAGTAATTCTGCATTCGTATGTACAGGAAAATTGGAATAATCAAAGAACAGAAAAAAAGTGAAACAGGATATCCAATGCCCCCCGTCGGAGGAGTTTTATAATCTGTACGTTTACGCTGCGCCGCGCGATTGCGAGATGCAGAAATAATCGTAAACGAGAAAAATGTCCGATAGCTTCGAGGCTGGGAGCAACGAGATCCGCGCTTTCGCTATGCTTATTGAATTATTGAGGAAAACGGAAACGCGAATGGGCAAAGTATTACGCCGCGATTAATATATGCGCGCACCGAGGCAATTAAGGTGCATTTGGTTTGATTTTCTCGGAGTTTCGCGCCGTCGATTCCAATTTGACGATGCGGTAATGGACATGAAAACTCATTAGCGCGAAACGTAACATCGCGGGTTCGCGAGTGAAATCGAGGACCTGGTTACTACGACGAGTAAGGGAGCAATAATCTTATTTTTCGACGGAGGCTTTGATATCTCGAGGGGAAAGAAAAGTAATTTCAAGAATCGCGCGCGACGCCAACCCCGAAGAATGCCCCAAGCTTCGGCACGATCGCCGTTATACCTCCGATAATCCATTGGAAGTCGGTAACAGCGGTAAAGTCGGTATATAATCTACCGTAGTGTACAGACGAAAGACCTCAGGATTGAGTCCTCAGCATTGCGAGTTAGCGAGAAATCCCTGAGAGTGTATCCAGGCTTTTCTGTCTTTGACTTCGGGACTTGTCTATTTAATGTATTTGTAAAATTAATATATTGCAGATTTCAATACGTAACTAGTTGTATCAATAATGATTTTTTAATTAAAATATTTGGTTGAACTACTGTATTGATTTAACGTTAGCATTTTTTCTTTATATATATACATTTTTTCTTAATTATTTAAATTATTTAAATAATCTAATTTTTAAATTGTCGCCTAATGAAAAAAATAATTATAGTGATGAAAAATACCATAATTTTTCAATAAAAAATACCATAATTGTTCAAACATTCTCGAAACATTCAGTTAAATTATGCTATCTTATTTTCGAATGGATAAAAATGTGCCAAGAAGATTTACACAGTTGAAGACACAATGTCGATTCAAAAATAATTCACATCCACGTTAAAGATTATTCTCTGAAAAACACGACAAAGAACATATAAATAAATTAATATATATAAAATATATTTCTATAGAAATGCACTTTGTTTGATTAATAAAAATACATTAATTAAAAAACAATGCTTTTGTTATAATCAGTTCTCAATAGATATATTCGAGCAAGTTAAAATTAACGATGATTTCGAAAACTCTCGAGCTCATAAACTGTGTGAGCGGCATACTTTGTTTCATCTAAGCGAAATGTCAGCCTAAGTTATCATGCGGAAAGTACGAAGACTAGACTTGCACAGAAATCGTTCGCAGGGCGTGGTGGAAGACCGATGTGATCCGGGACTGGGACGCGCGGGTTGCCATCAAGGCCTCTTCGCCGGGTCGCCCTGAGTCAACCCGCTGTATAAAACGCCCCTCTCGTCGGCTTCTAGGAGCACTGTTGCGCTTCCCGCTGCCTAAGGATCCATTATTCCTTCAACATGCCCGCCGTAGTCGTAAGTATCTAGTCTTTAATCGCGTTTTCATCAAATTACTCATTTATCACCATAATAATGTAATTCTACATAAAATACAATAAAGATGCAGTCAAGATTAATAAGATATACTAGAAAATATAATTACACAATAAATATATCTGTCATAAAACTTATATATATTAAATAAGAAACAGAAGTACCTATTTTGTGTTTTGTATCTCTTATTGTCAGATATTTTAATTTTGCATTTTAAAAAATTTGTACGTATTCAAATCTTATTTTATTACACATAGATTATTTTGTTGGGTATCATCATCGGTGTTTCGACTCAAGAGTCTTATTATCAATCGCCGCATCAGGCGGCGATTTTGAGCGACGCGCGTTATCTCGCGGGTGATGGAACCTTCGGTGCCGCCTATTCCCAAGAAGACGGAGTGGAATTTAAGGAGGAGAGCGACGTAGAAGGTAATCGACGTGGATCATACTCGTACATCGATCCAACCGGACAAAGGCGCACTGTGACCTACACGGCGGGAAAGAACGGATTCCAAGTACGCAGAGTGCATATTTACTTGTCAATTAATTTTGTTCATTAATTATGTAACGCTAAATTTATAACTTATAAAT
>VBVR01004221.1:0-15021 GCA_011638315.1 Tetramorium parvispinum
GGGGGAGAGGGGTCTATGGGGAAGGAGGTCTCCGTATACAGGGCGAGGAAAAAGGTTCTAGAGAAACTCGGGCTTGTGTCTTGGACGTAAGCTTGAAATCGCAACGTAAGTGACAATAGATAGGTAAGATAGGTCGTCGAAAAGTCGTCTAGGTTTTAGGCTAGCTGGAGAGCAGAATAATCCTGTAATGGTAGACGCTAGTGAACGAATACGCAGGGTCTTTGGCTTCAAAATGCGCGGCGTCCTCTTAGGGTAATGGCACTACGACCTGCACGTAGGTCACGGGGAAGTAACCGGTGCGGCCGTCCAGGCTGCCCTCGAACCAATTCTCGTCGATCTTCTGGGTCAAGGTGATCGTGTCGTTCTCCTGCAAAGGAGATGAAATCGTTAAGATGTAAACGTCGTCGTAAGTTATTCGTAAACTATTCGCCTCGAACGAGATCAGGAAAATCAAGTTTAAAAAAGACATTTAAAAAAAGTGATGAAGGTTCTAAATAATCAGGAGAAATAAAATAAAAAGGAATTCAGTTCGTAATATGCTTTAAGTATAAAATCTTATCTGAAATAGATTTTTTTTTAAATCGCTTGAAAAATTAGAGCATTTGTACAATTGGCTAAAAAAGTATTACACGTTTATAAATATTTTTTAATCAATGGCATTGCTAACGTTCTCGACAAATAATATCAGAACTTACCTTAAATCCAAGTTCACCGGGATTCTCAGGCTCGAAGTCGTACAGGGCTGTGCAGCACGGCGCTCTCTGTGTCATCGGCGTTCTCGCAGGTGATTTACTCGGCGAGGGCAAGGGTGAAGCTGAAAATAGTCAGCACGAGTGTGCTAAACTACTAGAAGCCACGCTAATTTGACGTAAAAGAAACACCTCGCAGTGTGATTGCATGTCGCATCACGTACGTTCAAACTACACATTTAACAATCTGCCCTGATGGTGAACCATCTCGCGCGAAAAAACCTTGTGTCGCACAAAGCAGCAGTGTGTTATGTCGGTTTCTTTCTAAATGCGAAAGTAAAATATGCCCAAAACACTCGAGGATGTAAAACCCTCGATTGAAATCAATGGTTAATCATTGATAGAAGCTGCGTGAGCTAATTGAAATCTTTGCGGCAGAAGGAGACAGTTCTTCCAATTTTTACAAAACATTAATATTACCTAAAATACAGAAAATATGACTTACAGAAAAATATGGGGTTTTTCGAAAAATTTGTCATTTTTAAAATTAAAAAAATTATCAAGTTAAAGTATAAAAAAAGATCATGTTCTCATGTGATATTATTTCACTAAATTGAAATAAATACTGAAATGCAAATCCAATTAGTAAAAAAGTAAGTAAAATTTGTAAGAATCACTACGTTCCTTCTTGCTCAACTTAGATTTCTTTCTCATTCGATTACCTAAAAACTATTCGGCACAACCCTCTTCTACAATACAGGGTGGCAGGGCTATCTAATAAACGTGCATGGTGATCAGTCATCAGCGTTATAGAAAGCGGTGGAGAATATCATCGAAAGAAAAATGAAAGGGAATCGCGCAGGATCGGTCGCACCAACAGCCTGGATTACTAATCCTGACGTGGAACTCGATAGCCTGTTTCTGGATCGTTGTTAGATAGAGCGAGAAACTTTGGGCAATTACGGTAGGCATTAAGCGCTCTTAACAGGGCAACAATTGGTGCAACCGCCCTCGAGCGACTCGTAAAGGAATTCATTTGTTTGCCGGACAGAGAGACGAGGAAACCCCCATGCAAAGTTTACCATTGGTAGATTGTGGCGGGTTTCCGGCCGGAAATAGCTCGAGCTGCGAGCGCTTCCCGTCCGCATGAATCGGAGAGCCGGCCCGACTTGCCCCTACATTGTGTCAGAAGGACAGACAGGTATGCCACATTATACACACAGCACAATCGAGAGGAAGAATGGGGTGACGATATGACAGTGTGGCGCGAGAGCGCGACAGTGTGTGTGTCTGTACGTGTGCGTGTATCCCGGAATGCGCGTAATCGCGGAGATCGATCCCTGAGCGATTAACGTCCGATACACGTAATTGATAACGGTGAACATTTGTTTAGTGGATCCGCAGAGATTTATTTTGCGAGGAAAAAATTTCATCAAACATCGAACATTCCATTAACTTTTCAAGTAAGCTTGATTTATATTGCAATCCTTAAATCTTAAATCCGTATTTAATTTTCCTCAATCCCATTTGTAGCGTTCATTTTGATAAAATGTATCAATAACCGATGAGAAAATTAATGTTTCCTTTTTCCACGGTTTGTAATTCAAGCCAATTATCCGATTAAAGTTTCCGTCCCGGTTCAAATATTTAATCAATAAAAGATAACGAAGGAAACAATATTTCATTTATATCGTAAGGAAATGTTTTGGGAGATAAAATTAGATGACTCGTTCAGGTTTGTCAAGTGCGAAGTAGAGTTTTGTACGTGCGGAAAAAAGAGTAAAACACAAAATATTAGACGCATCTCGCCGAATATTTTGCGCTCCATACAGGGTAAGAGAGACAGGAGAATGCAATATATTGGCCAATGTAATACGGCAGATAAACACCTCCCTTCAACTCGGCATGACAGAAAGAGAATAAGGAACAAGAAACAGTTAAACAGCCAGACCACCCGAATGTCGTCGCGTGGTGTAGTGGAGTATTTGTGAAATGCGTTTTACCGTGAAGAGAGAAGTTCCCACCGTTCATATGGTCCGACAATCCACCCTCCACGTGCAGATCCGCCAGTGTCTTCGGCACGAATTCCAACTTTGGTCTATTAACGGCCTCTTCTTTCCTGAAGAGTAAGACATTTATCCGTGAGCAACACTATCCGAAGAAACAATTGCTATCAAGACACAAAAGACAAAAGAAGATAGCTCGATCTTCTCTTACGTAAAAGATTCACTTATTTATTTAGTTGCGAAAAGAAATATCTTAATATAACGCACTTTTGTGAAAAAATATTCGTAGAGTAAAATGAGAAATAATGAGTATGCATTTCGTTTTTAAAAAATATTGTTCAACACACTCGAGAAAATTATAGAATTATAGAAATTAGTTTCGTTTTTTGACCCACTCAGCATCGATTTTTACAACAAGTTTTAATTGCACTTTTACGGTCAGACATACTTTTCCAGGAGGATTTCTGTCAACCCCCTGAGGATCTCAGTGCACTGTTGATGATATTCGAGAAGACCTTCGCTGAAAGTTGCCAATTGTGCCACTTGTTCGACCTGCAAAAGAACGACGTAAGAACCTCGGAGCTGTGCGCATCACGCAATATCTCAGATTAGCGACGACGACTCACGTCGTTCTCCAGCAGATTGAACATGCCCATCTGCGCCAGATGGAGGCTCTCTGCGAACTTCTCCTCGGCCTGACGAATCTCCTCGTCTGAAACGTGAGAACCTGTTCGCAAACGGTTGCCCCGCCAACGGCATTAAAAAGGTTGCACTACTGGGTTGCTTCATTTCCTAAATCTAAACACTTACAATACAATAGCGGGTACAATAGAAAAGCGTAATTAATTCTGCGAGCACGCAAATGTATTTCTAATGCTATAGGAAACGTGTTTAAGTGTCGTCGAGCACTTTGATAAAATTATCATTTCTAAAACTAGCAACAATGTGTAAAAACTTAGCAGTAATGATTTCAATTTTATTAAATGTTGTTTATATAATTAAGCGTGTTTCTTATGGATATTTGAAAATATCTTTCAGAAACTTTTTGAAAAATCTAAAAGATATACAAAATTTCAGTTTTACGTAAAGGTTTACGCAGAGCGTTTTCTAAATTTCGTTATTTCGGAATTTTACAGGAAATTTACGATAGTAGTATACTTCCAACAATGTAAACTGTGTGATAAAATGATAAAACTCCAAAAATACGGGATACAAACTAATGACACGTAACGGAAGTCATACCAGCATATGGCGATGAGGTGCCCAATCGCGCTGGACTTCCAAAATGCGGACTGGCTGATCT
The DNA here is from genome assembly GCA_011638315.1 of Tetramorium parvispinum. Classification (NCBI taxonomy): domain Eukaryota; kingdom Metazoa; phylum Arthropoda; class Insecta; order Hymenoptera; family Formicidae; genus Tetramorium; species Tetramorium parvispinum. The sequence continues at coordinate 3,999 of VBVR01004221.1, forward strand.
CTTTCCGGTTGCTAATAATTAAGCGTTCGCCAAAAACAAACATCACACCGATCATCAACAAAAACCGCAAATTCATTCGAGACAATGACACAAAAAAATCACGATGATAGAAAATGTATCGACATTTCAATAAGTTCAAATTCGTATCAAATAGTTCAAATATTTATCATGAAAGCGAAATGTATAAAATTTACAAGAATTATTATTAGATATAAAATTCCGTCCCACGAAAATGCTAATCCTAATTAAATTCAGTCATCTATTATTCTGAACAAATTAAAAATCAAAAGTAATTTGCGATTATGTCGAAGTTTTTTTTAAATTTTAACAGAGGCTTAGATTTAATTATTAAACCCAATGTGTGTTATTCTTATAAAATATACATATAATATAAATTAAAACATTGTAACATTAAAAAAAATTTATTGAATTACATAATTTAAAGATATTACGCTGAATATTTATATAAACTATAAAGTACACGAATAACTTCTCTGTCAAAGCCACTGCACAAATTTTTTTCTGTATTTTTAGCGATGCAGTAAGCGAGCTAATCATATCAAAAATAATTTTCTCTATAAAGAAACGAAAGTTAAAGGAAAGTATTCTTCTCGCGCTCTACTTTCAAGTCCACATTATGACGCTGATTTGTGATTCTATTTGATCGTGCTCATGCAACGCAGCATGCGAGTAAGAGATCTCCTGTCTATTGCAAAAAAAGTTGCACAATTTGCATATATTCATGCAACGATTTTGTCATGATAATCCTATTCTGCAGGGTTCAATCATGTACGAAACATAACTCTATTTTCTCACACGCATGCCGACAATGGGAGACGAAGCTGTCTTTATAAAGAGCTTAAAGACCCACCGATTTTACGCTGGAGAAGTATAAGTAAAGATTCGAAATGGAAATTGCCTGTAAATCTCGAAAGTGCAATAAAAAAAAAAACGATATAATTGTCAAAGCGTTCGTCGACATAATAATAAATAATGCTGAAATTATATAGCAAGAACAAAAAGTATCTCGGATACAAAAAATTAAACTGTCACAGCAGAGAACATAAAAAACGAGATATACAATTCAATTCATAAAGATAAAAAAAAAACTCCAAAAAGTTCGAAACTGTTATTTTTATGCTCGTCGTTTTTTTAAGTACATAGTCCGTAAAAAAGAGAATTATAAACATAAGACTAAATAATAAAACGAATGAATAAAAAGTGTCGTTGCTAAAAAAAAAATGACGTTTCTGCGGCAGTTATTTTTTTTCACCGAGAGCTTTATCCGTCACGTCTCTCTCGCTCTCTTTCTCTCTCCCTCTCGAGAATGGCGATCTCGTAACCGCGAGTATTTCCCCGTCGGAAGAAAATAATCTCCGCTTCGGTCACGACACTTTTATCTCCCCGACAATGACGATTTTGCAGTTGTGACCTTTTCGTCACTATAGCAAGCCCCGGTAATATCGTCTCTCGCGTCTCTGCCTTTATGACACCGTCATCTCGAAAATCACGAACGCGCGGTTACACAGCCGCGCGCTCCCCCCGGCGCGATCGCCCCGCCGTCATTACTCCGCGTTATAACTCCGTCACGGTTTTTATATTTCATCTCATCGTAGTCGCGGGCACCGCGCGTTCGTGCAAGGACACACACGGCAGCGGCGGCGGCGGCGGCGGCGGCGACGACGGCTGAATAAATCAATAGGAGCGCGGAAACGCGCGTGGACGAGAGAAGCGAGGGCAACACACATGCAGGGGAACCTCCTCAACCTACCTTTCGCCTGGCGTCTTCGCTTGCAATCGAAGTCCAGCCTACGGCCTTGCAGTTTCTTCCGATGGTGCTGAAATCAACAAATCGGATGGAGATCGAACGCGTGCGAGAGGCGCCACGGTGAAGCGGCTATACACAACTTTTCCAATAACCGTACCATCACTTCTTTAAGGTCCTTAGTCTGCAGATGGTGCAGCGGCTCGAGGAAGTTCTGCTTGATGTTATCGTCCAGCGAGTACTTCACGTCCGCCATCTGCTTCATGGCTTCGCCCATTTCAATGAGAGCCTGGGCTGCAAGGATTGATAAAAATGGGCTGGGTGATAAGGCGGCGCTTAGACAATACGACCTATCGATCCTCGATATGTCTCCCTTTTTTTAATCGTTTAAGATTAAAATGCCAATAAATTCCGATGCGAAAGTATCTAGCTCACGTAAAAACATTGCTTCGATATTATCTGAAGTAACTACCAAGTGATTCTTATCTTATCTCCTGCCAAACGATTGCCGTGTACATACAGGAGAAAATATTATCTATATAGAAAAGGACATAAGAAAATAGAATCTTTAAGCGACATAAACGAATAAAAAGCTTCGTAATTTTAGTAATAATAAAAATACTCAGAGTAAAAATAATAACAGTAATCGTTTTTAGTAATAGTGAAAATACTTGAGGTAAAAATAATAACAATCACCGTTTTTAGTAATAGCAACAGTAAAAATACTTGGGGTGAAAATAACAATAATCATTGCAGAAACAATGTTAAGAGATTTCTACTCGAGTGAGAACATTTCTCTAACAGCACATGGTGTTCTGTATTTCTAAAAAAGGAATTAAGAATATATTTTATTAAATGTATTCTTAATACAGTTTATAGAAGTATATTTACTGAGAATATTCTCGTAATATCCTACTTTCTCGATATTCTCCGAACATTCTCGGAATCTACGCGTGCTGCTAGAGTTTCGATAAGGAAGTGCGAATCGAATTTCTCCTCGATACCGTGAAAAATGCGCAATCGAGATTAAACTGTACCGAAAATGCTGTCTTCGCCCATTTTCTTGCCGTAGGTGAGCATGCAATCGCCAAGTACACCTTCCGGCTGAGGATAGGTGGACGCCTTTGCCTGACCGCTGAGTTTGCTGATACCCTTGACCGCAGCCATCTTCGCCCTCGCCGTTGGGTTTGGCTGAAGGAACTCCTTCGTCTTCATCTGTAGCTCCTCCACGAGCTCGTACGTGACGTCTGTTTTCTATACATTACGTGTTTATGTGAAGCCTTCGTCTCTTGTCAATTCACTTCGACGAAAACGTCAAGGAATTCTTTTACAAAGCTTTTTACAAAGCTTTGAAATTATATTTACGTACGAAATGGATCCAAGAGTATAATAAAACGTCTCAATTGAGGGATTATTGCTTTTCTCGGAAATAATGTTTCTGCGAGATATTTAATAACGCATAAATTCTTGGCATAAATTTCAAAAATGTTATTCTCCTTTTTCAGAATTATTCTTTATTTATTTTCCAATTCTTTATTATTTTCTAATCATATTAAACTGATTTTTTTTTATAACTTAGCCTTCTTCATTTAACAGTCGAGAAGACCCAATTCACTTTTGACGAATCTTTACATGCTCAAAAGATTTTATCGAAATAATCCTTGTAAGAGATTTGTGTGTTATATATTCCACTTTATCTCCAAATTAAAACTACTCTCAATTTTCAAAGACAGTTTTAACAAGATAAGAATGCACACAAAGAATCGTAATAATCGTAAGACGATAGCAACAATGGAATTTAGAAATACTTGTCGATAAAAAAAATTGCATTACGTCATCCATGTTACATCGAAGTTAAAAGCGAGATATTCCAGGAAGAAGCCGGCGGTAAGAAGTTTTTCCAGAACTTCGTTTATAACATAGTGAATCTCGCAACTTCTGGCTTCTTCATATAATCGAAGCGTCAAGAAAGCGTTTTGAAAGATTGATAAGATCCTTAACGGAACCAAAAAAAAGCTGTGCAAAATCTTTGAAATTCAGTAATAATGCCAGTAAATAGGACATGCTAGTCATCTCTTTCCTGACGTCCTCACAAAGGAGCCGTGCAAAAATGTAGAGGGACGCTCATCTCACACACCATCCAAGGGAGATGGAAGAGAGACAGAGAGAAAGACGTGTGTGTACACGAAAATACACTACTCACCCTCTCCATGTCCACGAAATCGACGTCGAGCTTCGTTCCCTCCGCTCCGCCCATCTTCTCCGTCATGTACTGCAAAAGAGAGATCCGTTATCCTTAGCTTAAATCTATAGCTGCTGAATGAATAACGCATTTTACCGATTTTACAAATCTCTTAATCCAGTCTGATAAGATCATGTGAAAGATGTACTTGTCAAAACTTGAATCGATTTCAGTGAACATTTCTTGAGATTTCTTTACTCGAGCATTTAAATAAAATACAAGACAAAAGTCATTGATTTTATTTTTTATTTTCATGAGTGTCTGGTTAAACAATTTACGTAAAACAATAATAAGAGATTACGAGATTTGAAATTTACTCGTTTGTCGCTTCAATTGTTCCATATAAGTAGAAATTTTATCCTCAATAAAAATTTAGAGACTTTATCTGAATATATTAGAACTGTAAAAATAAAAAAGATATAAGTCAGAAATAAACGTAAATGTAAGATTACCGAGATTTAAGATTCCTAATTTAAGACTCCAAAGATTCGAAGATTCAAGGATGAAAAAAATTTTTTAAATGATAAACTTTAAAAATACATTAGATTTAAAAAAGAACTAATATATACGTATATTTTACGTTTAGAAACCTTCGTCAATTTTAACATCTTAAGCATTTCACGCTGGTTATTACATACTACCCCACGAATGAAATCGTTTCCGAAAATGTCTTTCTGGACTACGTAAACTGCGCTATGAATCCGAGAATATAATATTTTCGTGGACCACGTCGGTTAGACGAGGTCGGTTAATCGCTCATAAATTGGGATCGTCCTGAAAAGCGGCAGGAGATTTTCTCGGACAACGAGATATTTCTGAGGGCGAAGTCAGGAGCTGAGACTTTGAGAAGTATTGCGGGAAGTGTGTACAGAAGGGGGCCGAGACCTTAATGACAGAGAAAATATCATCGACAAAGGAGGAACGGTTCTTTCCTGGATCAATATCCGCAACATTAATATCCGTCGATCTGCCAAGATCTACGAAATATCGCCCATCGTCTTTGCCAATGGTGAAGAAAGGGCACGCATTCTGCCAAGGCTCTCGAAAATAGGTCAAAGAGCTTGGCATGTGAGAGCAATATGCAACACAATGACTGCAGCAATTTCTGCTAAACAAATTTCGAGTGTTCGCTTGGAGATTATTCCAAAAACTTCGATGAGTTTCATCAATTATATCTTATTGAATTAATCACTCACGCGTGTCAAAGTTGTATGCATTACCGAATTTCAAACAAGAATATCCCAAAGTAATATTCCCTAGGGATATTCTTCGATATTTTACCTGTAAATCAATTTCATACGATCGCTATCGAAATTTGCTAATTATTTGCGCAAGATTAAACTTTTCTTACAGAAACTTTAATTTTGTGTTACTTAAAAAATTATGATATAATAATAAATTATATATAAAAGAAGTTCACTGAAGTACGAGAATTTGATAATGCAACGTTGCAAAATTTAAAGTCAAATTGCATCAACAGGATCAAGATTAACTAACAGAGTTGGGTTAACGATCTCTTTTCTCTCGCTCTTCTTTCTTCTTTTCTCCCTCTTTTTCTTTACAGTCTTCTCTCTACTTTAAAATTTCCGTAGTGCAAACAATAAAAAAAAAGTTACATCGAAGTTAGCACTCGCTATTCTTCTCTAAGCCCTTTTAAAGTCCTCTTGTAAGTGCATTTTGCGCACATAATTCAATTTCGTTCACGCGAATTCAAATGTTTACCCCGAGGGAAGTAACTAGAAATTGGCAAATAACTCGATAATCGGCAGAATATCTGATCTATTCGCAATATCGTATTCTATTAAAAAAAAAATTAATAAACGTTCTTGTGTGTGAACAAACATAAATGCCGCTGCATAATGCTGTGCGATTTGTTTTTTCCAGTGCAATCAATTGTACGGAAAAAGAAAGAAAGTGAAGGACACGGAAATAGTATCGCACGTATAATAGTACTGAACGGCGAGCTTTACAAGCGGGATTACACAGAAAAGAGAGAAAAAGAAATAGACAACAGAGATAAAGCGAGAGAGAGAGAGAGAGAGAGAGAGAGAGAGAGAGAGACCCTGACCTATTTAACGCTGACCTACTTTCGCACAGGGATGTAGCTGTCATTCGTATCCCAGTAAACGCCATCCTGGAGTAAATTTGACCCACATCGCAATGTCACATGCTTTATATCAACGAGCTTCTCGTTTCCGGTGATTTAGAATCGCGCCTAGGAAATATTATGATGGATGCCCCTATAAATGGGGTAAATTGCCCCGATGTATTGTAAAATTGAAGATCACAAAGTTTAAAAATTTCCTCGCAAGGAAATAGCTTTAGAATTTTTCAGAAACTATTATACTGAATTTGTACTGAATTAAAACCGATGTAACGTGATAATGTGTCTGTTATTTATTACAACTATTTATTATAAAAAATTATTTTATTACATTTAAATTAAATTTTATATAAATCCATGTTTCTAATAAAATTAAGATTATAATAGCCAGTAATTACATTAATAATATTGTAAAATAACATAAATATTAAATAAAAAGTGATTTACATGAGCAATTTCCTTTTTTATTCTAAAAAAAGGATAAGAAATAAAATCTCTCTTAAGATTTTATTAATTACAAATTATACCTTGAACATTTTATTAAAACCGATGCTATTTGAAGCCATTTTTCTAACGATTTAAATAACATGGACGTCAAAATATGATTGGAAAAGCGTCATCGACGAGATTGAAACCGAAGGAGCGATATTTATATCCGATTCATAACTCTTGCAACGAGCGGAACTTAAAACTCGATCGGTTTGAATAAGATCTAAATTTTAACGCTGCTCGTGCAGTCACGATGTGTATTGCAAAACTCTTGACACACATTCGGCGTGGACTCGCGTCGCTCTTTCGGCTTTAAAGTGCCTTTAAAGCAAGGTACCCGTGTCACGGATTCGATATAAAGGTGTCGATCTAAATAAGGATTAATTGCGCCACTCAACTGGCACATTAGTGCTTGAACGAGACCTTTGCACTCGAATTAAAGCAACAATCAGATTGACCGGTATGAGCACCGAATTTCACAAACATGTTCACTCGGACGACACCAAAAGTCAAAATTAGAATTATACATTTAATTATACAACAATTAGAATTATACATCTACAAACCTACCGCCCAGAGAAGAAGAAATAAATGACCTTTAGAAAGAAACAACAGGACATTTCAATATTTATTATTAATCAGAATATTATTAATTACATTTGCGTTTTAAATGTCAAATGCGAAATATTAACCGAACCTATGTAGCAAAATTATCCGTATCAATCTCCCGTATTATTTTTGCTGTAATATCAGTTAAAACGTCCATCGAGAGCAATCGACTCCCTTATATCAACTGATTTATAAATTTTTCCTATCATGTTGGTATCTGTTATTTTACAGCATACATGTTTAATGTTGCAATAGCTCTTGCAATTTCACACATAAATAACATTATTCATGAAGACAGCGATTAAAAAAAATAATTGCGGAAATATTTTTCCAAATAATTCACTTGCTCGTAAAGGCATGTATAGCGGTGCTCCGATTGTTGCTATTTTTGTTAAATTATACAACCGTTTGATCATAGCCGACACGTGTAAGCATTATTGTTATCGAGTACCTTTAAATATCTCGTGTGTGTGCGCGCACGGGATCGAGTTAAATTTCAGGCAAACATGAGAACGTGGAAAAGCGGAGCCACACACTCTCGCGTTGGTCGATCAGCGCCGTAACATCATCACCGGAGTTCACGACAACGGGAAAGCATCGCGCCGTAAAAATATCCGTTCGCCATCGTCCTAACATCGATAACGGCGAACAGGACATCCGCGATATTGCGGGGTTCGATCTGGCGGTGGCATAACACGCGACATCACAACGGCGACGATGCACTTAGAGCTCCACATTCGCCACACCGGCCGCGCGGTACATATATCGTGGTAAATGCAATTAGGACACGGAAAGTGAGGTAGGCACGTGTGTGTATGTATGAATGTGTGTGTGCGTGAGTGTGTGTGTGTGTGTGTGTGTGTGTGTGTCCGATGCATGCATGCGTCCGATTCCGGGTTTTTCGCGCGATGAGATAAACACGCAATTTTTGTCGACGCGCAATATGGTGAATCTACGCGTTATTTACGTTCGCGCTATCGCTTATATGCGAAAATAGATGTGTGTGTATATATATATACGTGCAACGATAGCCGGAACCGCCTAAATCGCAGTAAGCCAATCGGTGCTCGCAAATAAAATGTCACAGGATTCATATCGGATCGGCAAATAATTTAATATAATTACAAATAAATGTATATACAAATTTATCTGTGTCTTTTTTTACCTCTTCCTCTCCTCCTTTTTCTCTTTCAATTTTTAAAATATGCATGACTCTGTTTTGATAAATAAATAAATTTTACTAAAGCTGAATTATTTATTTACATTTTATTACGTTATATCAAGGTAAAATTAATATTTGATTAATATTTTAATTATTAAATGAAAAAAACAAGCTGACGTAAAAAATTTCTATATTAATGTATGTATGCGTTAAGTCACGAATATAACATAATAGAGTAAGATAGAATCAAAGCACGCATCTGATTTATCATTATTAGATTAATAAAAATTCATTAATAAATTGCGTATTAATTTTTATGGTTGAAAAAAATTGCGATCACAGCACATATCTTAAAATAATATGGCATTTCTCATAACGCGTCGCCGCAAAAGTACTCCAAATGTGGATATCTCGGCGGCATCGATCGATAATTCTCGTTTATTATGAAGATTCGCAGGTGATGTGCACATTAGAGGGAAGCAAAGGTCAGAAGCTGCGGCTGCCATCATCGCGCACCGCCGAGGATTTCGGTGGCCGCGCACCGTACGATTCCCGAGAAGAGTTCTCCCGGCCACGGTCGATAGTTTAAAATTGTTCGTTATACAATCGCCACGGACACCCCGCGTGTGCAGTAATTCGCATTGTTTCGCGCGTCGTTTGCACGCTTTTTACTCCGCCGCTTGCCACCTCGGCGACATGGTTTTCATTTGGCATTTGCGACGGACTGCAGTGCGGTAATTAAGGCCAGGATAACATCCCGCCAACGCGTCTCGCGTCGGCGGGACACCCCTCCGGAACTATATTAAAACTTAGAGTTTTCCTTACTTAACTCTGTCAGCGAAAATCAAGATACGTGGCGGCATCCTCTGCGTCAAGTTTATACATCATGATAAATGAATGCAGTGCAACAGCTACATAATAAAAAAATAATATAAAATTGAATAATTAAAGTAAAGATGATAAAATCAAATATAAGACACAAGGGTGGACTAAGTGACAAAATAATAGCCGATTTAACTCTTCCGTGGATTTTCTTGAAACATAATATTAATTGCAGAAAGCGCAGTAACTGTAAGTAACTTTTACTCGATATTTCCCCTCGGAACAAACTGACGCGTTTGCATAATCGCAAATAGTACTTTACCGTGTACCTGCAACTGCGAACGGCGCATGGGAATAATTGCAGTAATTTTCATTATTGCGTCTCGACAATGCACACGGCAGAAATGCCGTATAGGCCGGCAGAATTTCGCACGACACATAAGCGCATGCATCGCGCTCCATTTAATGCACAGCCTGTCGCGGCTTCAATATTAAGAATTTCATCATTTCAAGTTTTCCACGGTATTTAGAGCGTAAGTTACGCATGACGCATACCCAACGAGATTTCCATAGTATAGACTCTCGGCAGTCAAGGGCGAATAATTTCAAAAATCAACAGAAACACACAAAGTCGTTCAAATGAAACATAGACTAGCTGTTGAGGGAAGTGTAAATTTAAGTCAGCGATGAGAATATGTACGCGGGCAAATTTACATACCGCACGTAGTGCTATGTACAGACACCCTTAACATTTAGGCAGGTATCCCATATCCGATGATCATGAACGCAGCAACTCGTGTCTATATGTTTCATTTGGACAACTCTTTATACTAACGCAAAGACCATGCGGGTCCACAACAAGCGCGCTAAATCTCGCGTAATTACAAGATACAATACGCTTACAATTACGCTTAATCTAGCGTAATTACAAGATATTATTCGAGATAGCAGGTTCCGACACTCTACCTCGAATTTCAAAATCAAGATTATCAAAATAAATGATATATTAATTGTCACATTCGTTTGAAAAATTTACGCTTGTTAGCCGTTTTTGCATTCAGTCAAGTAAAAACAAATGGAATTGTGACTGATGTTTTGCGCACTTCCAGTTAGACAGATATATAATTTGTCATTTCGTTATCTCTAAACCAATATTTAAACTTCAGCGAATGTGGTTTTTACTTTGACGTGAGATTCTTTGTACTTTTTTTATAATTTTGAAAATTACCCGTATCTACCACGACCCCGTTTCGTCACTAAAGAATCATTATTGATTTGTTAAGTATGTCTCTTTCAATTAACAATTAGCCGTCAATTCGTCGCGGTCTCGCTGCGAAACTTTAACATTGAGAGCAACAGCAACCATGCTTCTCCGCTTGTCATTTCAAGATTAAACATGACAGCGTGATAATGCCGCGGCTGTAGTTGATACGAAAATTCTCCGCATAAAGCATGCTGGACCAAATGATAACTCGCATCAACCAGTTGTCAAACTTAGCTTTCTCAGTTATATTCCGATAAATGAGTCTCGAGGAATTTTAAAACGCACATTATTCTCCACATGTAAATGAGAAAAAACGATCACGTATTATTTGACTAATGAAAAGAATATATTTTTCTGTTGAAAAGTATACTACAATAGATGCAGTAATTCTAAGATTCTCCCCTTCGTGTTTTATGCATTCCAGGCTCACAGATTCCTATCCTCAGATTCTAAGATCCTCGAATCATGAGAAATTCTCCAATAATAAAATTCCCATATATATATATATATATATATTCCCATCATATAAAGTACTATATATATATATAAATATATATGGGCCATTC
>VBVR01004222.1:0-15019 GCA_011638315.1 Tetramorium parvispinum
ATTTCCATTTTGATTTGAAAAGAAATTATTCTTAGGCCGATATTCAGTCAGTTCTTATTTCAAGATCATCTTAAGTAAGGTCTTAAGATGTTAATACGGTTGTGTAATTGGTTTAGAACATCTTAAGATTATACTTAAGATGATCTTAAATATAAGAACTGACTATGAATATCGGCCTTCAAGAACACATTTTAATTGAAGTTTCGTTGTTTTTCTAGGTGGTAGTATCTGGTGAATACAACTATAGCGATCCGGTGATCCAACAGCAGATAGAGAACCTGACGAGGAGCCTCGAAGCGAGTAAGTACATCAGCTCGCATCGTGCTTACACCGAGAGCTGGCTCCGCAGCTGGCTCAGCTACGTGGCGGACGACGTGGATTCCTCGAACATTACCATCGCGGACGAGCATAACTTCGTCAAGAATCTGAAGGAGTGGCTCTTCCCGAGCAGCGCCTTATCCCTGGACGTCAAGTTCGACAGCACGGGCGAGAGAATCGTGGCGAGCCGATTCCTGATACAGGCGGTGAACGTGAGCGGCACCAATCAGGAAAAGGACATGGTGAAGGAGCTGCGCGGGATATGCGCGGCATCGCCGCTGAACGCGAGCGTGTTTCATCCGTATTTCGTGTTCTTCGACCAATTCGAGCTGGTAAGGCCGACCAGCATCCAGTGCATGATATTCGGTGCGCTTGTGATGATGCTCATCAGCTTCATCTTCATCCCGAATGTCTTCTGCTGCCTGTGGGTCGCCTTCTGCATCGTGTCGATCGAGCTGGGAGTGGCCGGCTACATGGCGCTGTGGGACGTCAATCTCGACAGCATCTCCATGATCAATCTGATCATGTGCATCGGCTTCAGCGTCGATTTCACCGCGCACATCTGCTATGCCTATATGAGCTCGAAGCGTGCGCGACCGGAAGACCGAGTCAAAGACAGCCTGTACAGCCTCGGCCTGCCGATCGTTCAGGGCGCCGCCTCAACGATCCTCGGCCTGATGGCCCTCTTGTTGGCCGGCACCTATATCTTCCTGGTATTTTTCAAGATGGTTTTCCTAGTGATCTTCATCGGCGCCATGCACGGTATGTTCCTGCTGCCGGTGTTGCTGTCCCTCTTCGGGCCCGGCACCTGCATCGGCGGTGAGATCGAACCCGGCGAGGAGGAGAACACGAAGAACAGCACGCAGGAGAAGGAGCTGCAGGCGAGCAAGCTGCAGCTGCAGTTGCTACAGCAACAGCAACAGCAACAGCAGCAGAAGCAACAGTCGCCTTACGTGATCCCGCTTCCTCATCTAGTCTATTACGGTCCAGGCGACATCAAGCCGCTCCAGGACAATCTCGCGATGAGCATGGCGGCGTTTGAGGAGAGGGATCCCGGTTTGGGTACCAGCGAGGACAGCAACTCGACCGAGAGCGGCTCCTCGCAGAGCAGAAGGCGCCAGTGCAAGCAGCCGCCTCAGGAGCAGCAGCCGCCTCAGGAGCAGCAGCAGCAGCAGCAGCAGCCTCAGCAGCAGCAGCAGCAGCAGCAGCAGCAGCAGCAGCAGGACCAGCAGCCGAATCAGATCCGCCAAGACATGTGGAGGAGATCGATCGGCGTTCTCTACGGCCTGTCGCAGTTCCAATCCGCGGTCGGCGAACCCCAGTACCCGGCGCCGGACTATCCCGGCGCCGTAACGCAACAGCGAGCACCGGACGAGGATAACGGTCCGCAAACGGCCAATGTCCCTTGCTCAGAACCTTACGTCGCGTATCGCCACTCGAATCAGTTACCGCGTGATTACAGACGCAGCAGATCCTATCACAATTTGCAGTATCCTACATCGACGCGGCACTTGACGGATCCTCGGTATCCTTAGAAGGAGCCGCGAGGGAATAGTGTGAAAGATATTATTGACGCAATGAGTAACATGGGAGATCCCTCGATCGAATTCAGTCCCTTGAAGCAGGACTACAGTAACAATGATTTTGGGAAGAAAGAATTGTTATATTAAAGTCCTCTCGAGGAGAGATCGGAATCCGCAGACAAGACGTTCAAAAATAGTGAATCAATTATCCCCGATGTACTTTATTGGAGGCAAATAACATCTTTGGAGCTTCAGAGATTTAGAGAATCTTTTCAGAAAATATCAAATTAAATTCGAATTGTATACGTAGAATGTCTTGTATATAATTTATTAATTTCTTCCAATAATATTCTCTATTCGATGTATGGCCAGTACATTTAATAAATGTTCGTTAATCAATGTTGGGAGATGGAATTCAGTATCGGGAGTCTGAAAGATAACTATACATAATTGTAATGGTTTACAATTACACGACAACTTTGCAAGACTATGACAATGCAAAGAGGAAAGAAAAACAAATAGAAAGGAAACGACTTCGTGCAAACACGGACTAGGATGTCCATTAGTTTCAAGGGGCTGAACTTCAAGAGGATTTTACTCTCAAACAGCGTAGTAGGAAGTGACGCCCGAGTATATGCAGACTCGTGTAACAAAATTTTGTTTTCTATATTCATTTCTGAAACTCTTCCTCTAAATTTTAATCTTTTAACTTTTACTTTTCAACTTATAGTAAAAAGTATGTAAATAATGACGATTAATTAACAAGTGCCTATATACTGAATACGAAATAAAAAGGGGACTCTCAAAGTACGGATAAATGATATTAATTATACATTTCTCTATTTTTTTTACAACTGATGCTGCCAAAAATATTAACTTTGTATACGAAGCTGGATCTGAAAGGTTCCGGGCGCCGCTGAATGGATTAATAATGTGATTTTGAAGACTTTTTATATAGCAGTGTTTACAACGAAATAGTGGTGGAAAAACGATGTTGAAATTGTGAGTCGCTACGTTTATATGTATATACGCATGATATTGAAGCTTGAACATTATTTGAGGAACGAGCTATCGTATATTTCAAGAAGATCAGTTGCGAGTATATACATTTAGCGACCCTGCATTCCTTCGAGAGAACATACAGGGAATGTCGATATTTTATTATAAGAAAGAGCAGATCTATCAATTCTCAAATCTCTAAAGATCTGTTTGAATTTCTGCTTTTCCGGAGGGCCGTATTGTCATCATATGCGTTGGCACTCACAAGCGACCATTTAATCCTGCTTTGCATCTGATGCGAACAAGATAAACATAAAATAAATGGGATTATATATGATTATATACATCTAATCATTTTGAATGTATGACGAGAATACGGGCCTAGCATTAAGCTCTAAATTTTAAGTCGCCGCCCTTGATTTTTAGATCCTGGGATCCTTATGATAATCTGCCGATCCGTTTTCTCCCTCCGCTGTCATAGATATCACAATTTTACGTTGGCGTATCGCGCCCTTCGCAGCCAAAGGGTTAATTTCGTAGCAGTCGCATTACGCAAGGTCCCTTGCGCAAAGGAACAATGCGCTAATGCGAGCGGATAGCGCCGGGACGATGTTGTCGGCGTCGGGTTTATGTTAGTCGTTAAGAATAGCTCAAATCTAAAGCGATAATATTATATATATATATTATATATACATACACATATATATATAATATACATGCTCAATATTAATCAAAAGTAAAATGCCCTGCGATATATCAGGCATACCGATCGGCACACGTAGGAAAAAAGGCAAGAGAAACGTAATCACAAACTAATATTACAATATATATTTCTATCTGATTAATATTTCGTAATAAATAAAGCGTAAATTAACTTGTATTTAGACACGAATCAATGTTCAGAAAATATCGATAAATCTGAAAATTGATTTATTCGTTTTACATTATGTCTCTAATTAAAATAATATCGCAAAATGCAGTAGACAATATTTGAGATCCTATTAAAACAAATATTAAATTGTAGCTTTAAAAAATATATAAAGTTAGACGTATTTTTTTAATATAAACTAACAAAATAAATTTAACAAAAAACAAAAAAATAAATTTAATGTATTAAATAATAATTTTTCAATTAAGCAATGGAAAAGAAATTCTGAAAAAAATTTCATGTTAACATATGGTTTAATAATATTGCTTGCGGTCTTTTGCAGTATTAGTTTGATTAGAGATGTAAAGATACGTCAATTTTCTTAGATCCACTTATACGTGAACATTTGCTCGTAAAAATACGTTTTTAATAAATGTATATTTTATTTTTTGTTACATATTAATTGGACAATATTTTGAAGTATTAGTTTTAGTCATCTTCTGCTTTATCTCTACGTGGCGGTATATCAATTGTTCAATAAGCGTGCCTTAAACAATCCATAAATATAGCATTTTGTCGTAGAATAAATCCAAAAGTTTAATTTGGTAAATGGATTTATAGCGATTAAAAAAAATATATATTATAAGGCGAGAAGAGTGTTCTATTTCATCAAAGTTTTTTACATTTGAAAATTGTTAATCATGAGTTTTCGTAAAATATATGATAAAGAGATTGTTGATACCAATATTTCGTTTCAAGATTTTCAAACTATTAATTTTCAATTCAAGCAGAAACAGTTAGAAAATCGTTCTTTAATCGACTTCTATTGGAATACCTTGCGCATTACGATCGAAACTGTGATCTACAAAGGAATAGCTAAGTAAAGATATAGTTAAGCAAGACAGGACGCACGCTTCGTGATTCGAATAATACATTCATACGCGAATAACCAACTTAATCGTTAGAAGAATTCGTCGCATTTCCGTTGCTTCTAAATTTTGCAAAATCGGCGATAACGTGAATTCTCGTTTCTTTGCACAACTTGGAAATCGTCGCCGCGCGATGTTTGCACGAATCTGTCAGCGCAACTATCGTGGCAATCAATCTGCAATAATCAACAGTGACTCTAAGATTCCTGATGCAAGAAACTTTCTCCTCCATATTAATGTTTTTCCGCGTTTTTGAACGTGTGAATTTTATACGTCAACTCCATTCTTTCTCGACCGTATGAAAAGTTATGGAGATATTTGCATAAAATTAAAAATTTACTTTAAAATTCGAATTTTTTTCTATCCTTTTATCTAATATACCTATCTAAAGATACTTGACGAATACCTTAAATATTCAATTATAATTAAATATAAAATAGAATACGATTCTAAGGTCGTTTGAATTTTAATTAGATTAAAACAAATTCGATATTTGTAAAATCTACCTCTGTCTTCAAAATTTAAGAACAGCTCAGAAAGTTTTTCAAATTGTTTTATCAATATATTTATTTTTTGATAGAATGTTCGATCATATAATTTAAGATAAATTCCTAATCTAAAAGATAAAAAATGTTATAAATTTTGAAGATAATTTTTAGAACATTTGTTAAATGTTTTGTAAACGTGTAAATATTTCTATTTTTAGAAATTTATACGATCATGTATTATTTTTAATAATATAATTATTAATAACAGATAAATCTGTCATGTTACAAATTGTAATATTTATAAAATTTTCACGAAGAATTCTGATAAATTTCGAAATAACTATTTATTGTACCATAGAAAGACTTAGAAAACTAAATACGACAATACTTATCTTAAGGCCGAATAACGAACGAAGATATGCGCGGGCAAATATATCTAAAGAAACAATCTTGCGGTCGATGGTGTACAGATAAATATCTTCCTCATTTCGCGATTTGCAGCATGCGTGTGTTTTCATATTTATGAATGCGAGAGAGAGAGAGAAAGAGAGAGAGAGAGAGAGAGAGAGAGAGAGAGTATGAGTCGAATAATATTGTAGCTAATGGCAAACGGCTTATCGTCGTTAGAAGGAAAAGCACAAGAAATATATTCTGGCAACAATCTTTTAAGTGTGTGTCGGCATTTTTCTACCTTTTCAAAACCTTTTCAATTTCCTCTGATTATATAAAATATATTACGTATCGACAAGATTATTCATTTTCAAATTATTGTTAAATATCCAATTATCCAAAATATAGAAAATATTTATTTATAATTTACACTATAATTCCTGTTTTATCTCTTATAATTTTTCTCGAGAAGCTGTATGAAAGATTTAATACACTGATAAAACAGCTGTGATTAAACGATTCTAAGGTCATTTGAATTTTAATTGGATTGAAACAAATTCGATATTTGTAAAATCTACCTCTATCTTCAAAATTTAAGAACAGGTCAGAAAATTTTTCAAAACAAATTGTTTTATCAATTTTTATTGGTATATTTATTTATGATACACATATGACATATCATAGGTGCTTTCAGTATCAGCCTATTATTCCTACATTTTAGGAATAGATAATGCTGAAAGCGCTAATGCTGAAAGCGCTGTGATCAAGACAAATGCCAAAATTAAATTTGATATCGAACCCACTTTGAATTCACCAAATTTTTTAACAGATTTGTTAGGCTTGATTCCGCCAGTTCTTTTACGTCTCTCAAAAATATTACTATTTTCCATGAGTAATTCAGAAGGGATTGGTTGCATTTTTGTCTTCTCCTCCTCTTTTAACGATAGTATCGATTGCGATAATGATTGCTGTAAAATAAATTAATGTATGTACAAATAATATTTTGTTTTACACACACAGATCATCCTTTTTCAGCTTTTTCATAATGTCTATAGTAAGCTTTTGTATGTCGTTCAATGCTTGAATACAATCACTTAAATAATTTGTTTCACAATTTGTTTATAAAATCTTCGAATACATATTTCCGGTCTTGACCGGTCTCTTCGCGAACAAAAGCGTTAGATCTAATAATTTTATTAATACAGATCGTAGGACTCAATCGTGACATAAACTGTAGATAAATGATAAATTGAAATTAATAATATAAAAAACAAACAAATAATTAAAATCAATTTTTGCCAGCAGATGTTATGCAGTTATGACAGTCAAATTATTCATCAATTAATAACAGTGGATAATGATTAAAGAAAATAACGAAATTTACCTTCTTTTCCTTTTTCAATGTGTTGACTGAATTCTTTTGGATTTTCTTATTAATTTTTAATAAGATGTCAGAAGTAGAAACATCTCCAGCAAAAACAGATTGACCAGACCTAAACATAAAACTGTTGTTATAACAAATATATATTTATAAATTATAAATGATCGTTAGATCATACGGTAAAGTTTCAAAATAACCTGCATGCATGTTTAATCTTATCGTTTGGTTTGGATTTTATATCTACGTCCGAAGTTTTTGGAATACCAGCATTTGTGCTATTGGATATTTCTAATAAATTATTTTTTTTATCTTCAAAGCCCTTTATCGAGAGTGTTTGAAGCACATGATGTATAGTATGCACTATTTCTTCTTCGGTTAAAGTCAACATAGCATTCGACGGATCGTTCTAAAATGCACGAGTAATAATTATGTAAAAAATTTCACTGTACTTGCGACAATTTGTTAAACACATGTATACATATATGTACATACATGTGAACAAATAGAATAATAGAATCGTACGTATTGACACTTATATCGACTACATTTTATTCTCGTTTAGAATAATAGTTTTCTATCCGAGTGAATACTTACATTCGATAAAAAAGTGTCCGTGTAACGAACAATTAGACGTGAAAATTCTTCTGAAAATTTTGTCATGGACATTTTCGGCTTTGACAACTCTGAATGATATATTCAAACGAACTAATTTCGAATGACTGCTTGACCGAGCGACCGAGCGACTTTGTAACAACCTCTTGATATTTGTTATTTACTATAACTGCAGGCAATATCGTGTTGCTAATTCTCAGCCCCTTGCGCGTTTTCAGAAAATAAAGTTATAATATTAAAATAAAAATAAATATTTTCGAAAAGATATTAACGATTTAATATACTTATCTACTGAATATACTTATCTATTTACTCGTTTCTCTCTGAAATTTTTTTTGTCTCACACATATCTTTCAACCATTACACTTTCTTCAAAGTAGTTCTTTATTATTTAATATAGGCAAAAAAATTTTCATCCAGCCGAAGTATTTATGATTTTTTCGTTATTTACAACACGGTAAATTAAATAACACTCGTTGATTTATCTTTGATACAATCAGAATAGTCGATGTCAATATTTTTTAATAAGAGCCCCTTTTCACGATGATCACGAAAATTTATTCAGTTGACAGTTTTTAATAGTATTTTGTCGATATTTTGGGTTTTGGAGCTTTGCCATAGTTTCGATTTGGACGGAAAGAGATTTCTCAAATTGAAATTCGCGCAATTGTTTAAAAATGCAGCTTCGTTGACTGCCATATTCGTGACGCAGACGCGTAAGCGAAGTGGACGCAATCTAACCTGCGCTAAACCCAGCTGATCGCGACGACGTGCGCGGAGGTAGAGAAGTTATTTTGTAATGTTTTAAAGCGCTTTTCGCTGCGAATTGTCTTACCACGTTTTACTACCTTCGAGTTTATTGCACGGATGAATAATACTCCGACGATGTCAGCGACTAAGAGGCAAATCACTGAGAAACAGAGGCTCAAGAAGATGAGGTAAGGTCGTTTTGTTCGCGCCGATCTCTCGAATCTCCTTTCTTACTTTAATTTTTCTTCAAGCAAAGCGCAGATGCAGCTGGCTGTGATAAAAAAGAAACAATGCGACGCGAAAGCTCTCGCGATAGTCGAGCAGCTCTTAGAGCCGCACGTGAATCCCGATTATCTCCTACAAAATGTAAGTGAATAAACGTTAGCCTTGTTCTTTAACAGTTTGAACATTCAATAATATTATAATAACTTATCATAATATTATAATAACTTATCAATGATTCAATGCTCTCCTTACAGCTGGGATTCATAAGCAAGAGCCATATGGAGGACGTGATAGAAGAGAGAGCGATAGTAAAATTATGCGGATATGTTCTCTGTTTGAATCAGCTGACTGTCGTTATCCGACAACAGTATCACATATCGACGCGCAAGAACAAAGTGTACGACATCAGTAGGCGGAAGAACTTTTGCAGCTCGCCGTGCTACGGAGCGGCCAATTTTCTGCTAGAGCAAATGCTCGAAAGTCCGCTGTGGTTGAGAGAGAAGGAAGATATACCAATTTTTCAAATACTATCTCTGAACTCTAAGTCTACACAGTGCGGGGAAGAAATCGACGTTGTCGGAAATAGACTCTCGCAAAACGTAGAGAATAATGACGGCAGCAAAGAATCTGTGGAACGTAGCGGGACTGAACAGACGGAGAAAGTTGCAGTACACAATATATTGAACCCTGAAAAAGAAGATATACGCACCTGTCATTCACTGAATGATACAACTGCCAGGAAAGATGAAAATGAGAAAGAGACTTCCATACATACGCAAAAATCGCCGAATTGCGAGATGCATCCATCAGAATTAGATGTGGATCAAGAAAGTGAAAATTGTGATCCAGAAGAATTTACAAATCCTGAAACTAACTACGATAACAACAATATTCAACAAGTAGATGTAAACTTTGAGAATTTGGAAATTGAAATTGCTGGTCATTCTGAAAATATTCTACACTTGCATAAACACAATAGGGATACAGAAAATATTAATGTAGATCTATGTGATAATGATGAAGTATTGCAGCCTCAGTTGGATGAAATAAGTAACAATCAAAAAGATATTAGCGAAAGGTTGCAGCTTCAATCAGTCGAAAAAAGTGACAGCAGGAATGATGAAAATGAAAAAAGATTGCAAGCTCAGTTAGATGAGATAAATAATAGTCCTAATGATGGCAAAATCATACAATTAAACAAAACGTATAATAGTAGTAATACTGTGATTTCTTCTGCATCTACGTGCGATGAATATAGAAAAATAGGAAAGGCAAATAGAGTTGATAAAAGTAGAAAGTACAAATCAAGAGAACCTGGCAATGCAGAAGTACAAAATAATATTTATCAAAAACTTACAAGCCATGTTGAACAGAACGTTAGAGAATGGATTACAAAAAATACGCTTTGCCTTTTAATTGGCGAGGCGGATGAGAAGAATCAATTGTTGGAGAAACTTACGCAGTACGACAAGTATCAGCAGTTGTGTAAAAAGTTAAACAAGTTGCAACTGGAGGATGAAAAGGAAGATCGTGTCGATGTAGAGAGAAACGAGCTCAAACCTTTACCCCATTTCTCTGTGCTCCAAGAGGATGGAAAGAAAATGGAATTAAAGGTACAATAAAATATTAATTTTAATTTGATCAAAAACAAGATGTATCAACTAATCGTAACACGTATACAGGTACGCGCGTTTTACGAAGGACGAATGACAATTCCACCACCTGAGGATAGTGCCAAAGAATCGAAAAGTAAAGATGACGATGAGCCTATGTTACCATTAACAGATGCTCACACGCCCAATGCGCTTCGTCGCCGAATTTTCTTGGACAACCTTAATAAAATGTAATAGCTTTCATTTCAAAGCGATAGAGATTAAGTGTTTGAAAAAGTTGTTTGAAATTTGATAACTGCTATAGTTTTTATATTCATTGTGCATTTGTTAATTACAGATTGCCAGATTTGATGCGCGCTTTAACGACCAATGTGAATATTTCTTCACTGGCACAATGTACTTATAATAATGAAAGCTATTCACTAATTAAGATTTTGATTAGTACTTTTAATTTATCTGCTGCAAATATTGTCTTTAAAAATGCGGAATGGACACTCGTGGGACTTATCATCATTAAAATGTAAGTTTAATCGTAAAATGTTTAATTTAAAATATAAAATTAATTTTAAAAAACTTATATTAAAAGTACATATTTAATTCCAGGTTGAGTTTAATTGATACACAAATGCAATTGTTGCTCCGGTCTAAACAAGCCTCAATGTATACGTCTATGATTCTCACAACATACAAATTAGATTCCAATTATTTAAATAGACTTATAATGGAAATAACAAACAATGTAGATATATCTAAATCGAACGATAAATAATACTAAATGAAAATTGAAATATAATTTCATAAATATAAAAAATATTACAATTTTATTTTATTATCCCTATATTATTATGTACATTTTAATTTTATTACTATTCTTATATTTAATTTGATGTAAAATATTAAAAAATGTAACTTATACGTGATGATATTTTGTCTGGATTATCTAAATATCTTGCATAAATTTATACAACCATTTTATAATTGTATTTTTATTAAATTTTAATTAAATTTTATTATTAAAAAGCTATTACAAAATTTCTGAGAAATCGTGGGTATATTAAAGACAAAATATTAAATTACGAAATACAAATCAATGATAGCACACAGTGATCACCTTTTTTACATTCGTGAATTGAGGAAGCTCAAATCATATTTTCTCTTTTATTTTTCTTAAAGTGGACATGTGCTCGGTGTTGATGAAGGCATTCCAGTAAACACGGAGGTTGAACAATCGAGACTTAACGGGTCCATTTGAGCTGTCGCTGCTAACTGATCCTCTGTGGAATGATTACCGACTTTGTCACGTAGAGATTCGTAAAGAGTATGTACTGCTTCGTTGTGCTGCAAATTCAGAAGATGTTAAATCAACGTTTAAAATTATACATATAAAAACAATATATTTTCAATACAAAAAAATTATCATGTGTAATGCATGATGGATTCTTTTGGATATTGTGATTACCTGACTTGTTGGTTGCAAGGCTTTCAGTAATGAATGTAACCGCGCAGACGGTAATTTAGGATGTATATACCAAAGTAATTTCAGCAGATGTCGTGTAACGTTATCCCTACCTAAACCAGCCAGGAAGAATTCGTCAAAGATTACTGTACAAAAAGACTCGTTTGAGAATTCATCGGCCATGTTTAATATCAATAACGAAACCTGCAATTAAAAAGCAATTTTGTCAGTATGAAAGCTTGTAATTTTGAACTTCATTGTAAAAGACACTAATGGTATTTAATAATAATTATAAAATACAGCAAATATTGTTAGATATGTTACCAGCGTGTGTAGAAACGGATCTTCAAATGCCCGTTGCGCTTGACAATTTGGTAACGTTGCGAGTACCCTCATCAAACCTCTGGCATCACCCCTGCCCCTTCCAACTCCGCCGCCACCTCCGACGTGTAAAGCATAGTACATAGACAAAACTGCAGCTACTCCAGAAAGCTGCGCGTATGCCTGACACGCATCGGGAGGTGGTCCAGAATGTTCTATAATAGCGATTGCACTTTCTCTCTCATCAGGTGGAAGTTTACAGTTGAGCTGCCTTATTTGATCGTCAACCTAATAGCCACATAACTTGTTTATGCGCACACGTTTTTATATGTATAAATTATAAAAGTAAATTAATTCTCTAATAATATAGTAACAAATATTGGGATGAGACGTTGCTCCGTGTTAACGCGAGTAATCAGTAGCAATAGGTTCGATTCCGGGATGACGCGTGCTAACGCGAGTAATTAGTAATAAAAGGGCTCAAATCCTCATCCCACATACAATTTTTAATAGGAAATCATGGAGGATCTTTATAGATCTAGGTGACATAAGTTCATTTTACAGACACATACACACTAGGTTAAATTCTGACCCCGTATATTAATGTGGAGACACAAAAAAGCTCTTAGGCTGCAATGTGTCAGCTCCATATCCAATTCCAATCCTAATATATAATAATAAATAGTAGATATTTTTAAAAATTATTTCATACTCTCTCTTACCATAAGTGACATGAGAGCTGGCAGGAACTTTGTGACAACTTGACTGTCTAATTTTGGCTCCTTAAAATCCTGCGAGTCGATCATCTGCCAAGCGGACAATCCTAGCGCGAGCATCCTCAGCAGTAATACTAGCACTGCATTTTCTCTAGGTAACGCTTCTCCGTTTATCAAATGAAGAGCTATCTTGATTGCACTGCTAGCGAGGAAATTTACTGCATAGGGATCACACAAAATCATACTGAGATCCCCCAATACCTGCTCCTGTCCTCTCTGCACAAAACTATAATATAATATCGCTTTCCTAATGCAAATGATGTTATAAAACGCAATCTTGATTAAATTTTATACCTTAATGCTGTCCAGGAAGCCTTGCAACTCGCGAGATCTTTTAACATCCACATTCTTCTCCCTGATACACGCATCCAGACACCATGTGAACTTGTGACATGGATCTACAGAGATAATATCTTGGACCTGACAACGAACGGCACATTTAATAAATCAAAGCAATGAACAATTTAAGTCATATATCTTTACGGTCTATTAATAATAAAATCTAGAAAAATAATTAATGAACATGTTTACCTCTAAATCATGTAATGCCATTAACAATTCTGCTCTTAGAGTGCAGTAGTGGATGTTTTTTGTGCGTAAAAACAAAGTCCTTAGAAATTGCAGCACCATGTCATATAATTTAACACTGTGCCCAATCATGTGGGCTAACTTCTGTACAACTTCCCCCTGTCTCCTTACCTGTGCAAAGTTAGAGAATTATATAATACAATTTTTTTAAACACAATCATAACGTACCTTAGGAGATGGTATAAAAAATAGACTGTTTAGGTTACAATGATCAAATAAAATCTGTTCTTTTTCCACAACATAACGACTGAACAATGGGGAAACTTCGTCGCCAAAAAGACTTTGATTATCCTTCCATATCTGACGCTTTACTTCTGTATCAGCGTCATTGTATAGTTCTCTTTCCGTCACTAATACTCGTAGGTATTTATCTTCAATGTGCACGGTATTTCTTAAAATACTCATAACAACAGGTCGCAAGGCAGCGATCCTGACGGCGCCGAAGCTTTTCGACAGCAAGTCTTTTAGTCTTTTGTCTCCGGAAGTGCCTTTGTCGGCCCTCTCCGCGCCAATCTCATCGATTTGCTTGATTAGCTTCTCCCGCAGTTCCTCGAGAACAGAGGCGTGAAAATCCAACCTTCTGACACCATGTAGATCGAGCAGAGGCAGCATCGGCCGCAATGACGGTAGTAATATACCATTTTCCAGCTGAAATGGAATATTATTGCCATGTAAAATGCTAAGAATCTAAAATGATTAACTTATCCTTTAGAGCGGCAAAAAAATAGTATCTTATTTGCACTAATATGGATATTCCATTAATTCAGATTTTTCATTTTATTAAATGATTAAAAAAATCTCTAAAAACTCATGAATATACTTTAAAGTTTGTAGAATAAGTATCTGCATTTCATTTTGGAAAAAAATGAGGAAATAAAGACTCTTAGAAGTTGCAAGACTTTCATGTATAGAAAGTATAGGTTAAGCTATTGTACTTGACGAATGATGCCGTCGATTCTATCGATCTTTTACCTGAAATCCCTCGATGGCTTTCAGCGGATCCGTACAACTTGTTAAAGCGTCTCTCAAGTACACCTGTCCTGGTATACCAAGCTCCTCCAGCCCGTTACCAGTCTCGCCGTTACTCTTCGCCGAATTCATGATTTCGTCTTACTAGCGTAACGTACCCACGTGCATCCGATTATTTATACCATATCAAAGATCAAACGTAAATTATGCCTCATTTTCTTACACGACAAATTTCATGATTCAAATTCGTTTATCATTATCAACAACAATAAGTTTTATTTACAAGTTACTTCTCTTATGATATCAATTCATGGCTTTGCTTTGCTGCGTGTTGCTGCGAGCTGAACCAGTCTTACCCAAGCGTTCGATTTAGGCCGACTCCAAACGCACTTATAATCAAAATTCCCTATAAGATGAGTGCAATATAGCACCCTATAAATCATTTATAAATTTATTTATTATATTATATTTTATTATTTTATATTAAATATCATGTTCTACGTTAATTGTAAATTAGATATGTTCGATGTATACACGAAAAATATGTGTTAAATATTGTTTAAAAATATTAATTTTTATAATCATTTTTTTGGGAAACATATATATATGGAATAAATATATTATTTTTATTTACTACCTTTTCTCTTAATTTCATTCCTTTCATAATTTGTGATAATTTAAATTTGCTTTATTACCCAGATAGGAAAGCATGCAGAAAAATTTTAGCCTCATTTTAATTTTAAAATATAATGTCTAATATATTGCGTAATAAGTCTACATTTAAATTTAAAAATCAGTAATTCTATATTTAAT
>VBVR01004223.1:0-14977 GCA_011638315.1 Tetramorium parvispinum
GGGGGGGGCTGCCGACACGCTCCATCTCTCGTTCCGTCAATTCTCAATCGCGATTTCGACGGTCCGATGCGAAAACGGTCTTTATTTTGAGAAAGAGAAAAGGTTGATAACGTTAAAAAAAACTTATTCCTGCGTTTATGTAAAATATAATGCACCTCGCGGCTTCGAAGCGTAATACGATCTGCAAACTGTGCAGGTTGCATGAAAATGTTAAAAAGTCAATTGCGTGGGAGGCCTATCTCTCCCATGTGGAACAGCGAAAGGTATATCGTGAATAATCGCGGCCGTGACAGAATGACAGAAAATCAACGTAACCGCAGGACTTGATCTAAATGAACCTTGCGCAAATCCTCGGGCGGCTAATAATGCCTGCGCGGTAGCGAATGATATGGTAATCAAAGGTGCTCCGCTTCTCTTGCGGCGATTCACGTACCTTGTTGACTCGAGGAAATGCGCGAATCAACGAGATCAAGTTAAATAGTATGCCATTTTCATCCGATCCTGTTTCCTTTGTGCATATTAAATTCCCCGAGGACACTATGGTTTTCACTGTTTCTGACTGAACAAAAGTATCGCGTAGAAGCCGTGCATTGAACGTCTATGGTGCTTAGTCATTCGAAATAAAAAGATGCGTGAACTGAAAAAAATCTGGTTAGAAACGGACGAATCAGAAAAATCTTGTAGGATATTGATCAATTCTGATTATTATAATAGGAATTCTGGTTATTACAAGTTATAAAGTATTGAGTTCTATTATAATAACCAGAATATTTTATGAATCCTACAAGATTTTCTGATTCGTCCGTTTTTAACCAGAGTTTTTTTCGGTGTGATTTCTCATAATTTCAATACAAATGTATACAAAACAAAGCGTCTCCAAAAGAAACACACACGTCGGAGAAATTAAGTAAGAACTATGTACATTCGTTTCGCTTCATCGAGACTTCAACTTCCTGACTCCTGGACATTTCTCCTTTGCACTCTAAATTCGTTCCATATCTGAGTCTCTTCAAATAGCTCGAAAGGTAATAAAAAAAAATCAATTCTGCTCATAACGATGAATATTGTAATACAAAATGTCAATTTTTTAAAAAGCGTACAGTACTCCCCGCGTACCAGAATTCAGAGGGGACGAGAAGCCAGGCTTTACGAATTCTAATCACAAACACAGCCCCACAGCGATCCTACGGCAGCCACGCGCGAGACTCACCCGAGTGATTGTTCTTGAGAGGATCCTTAGGGACGACGGGAGAGGCCAACGGGTCGCCGTCGCTGCTCTCGCCGTCGCTCTCGTTGGCGCAGACGTCGGATCTGGGCGACGCGCCGTCTTCCTGAAAGCCGAAAAGAGTCGCATTATATCGAATATCCGCCTTGAATCATCATCGATGGAGAGGAAGCGGAATTGGAGCGGGTGTGCATAACGTTGGGGGTTGTCTATTTTCGCGAGGGGAATCCCTGGTCTGAATGACAACGGCGACGCGAGCAAAGAAAAAAAAAACTGCCGAATGCTACATACGTACAAAAAAAAACACGCGTACCTCTCTACCTACCTACCTACCAACCAACCAACTAACCAACCTACCTACCTACCTACCTACCTACCTACCTAGCGGACGCAGAGAGAGATGCGCGAGCATCTCTTGTCCGCGCTCCTTATATGGCCATCTCTCGCGGACTCCACTCGCGCGAGTACGCGCGATGCACCCGCGGAAAAGAGGCGTCTTCCTCGCGAATTCGCGCTCGCGACCCCTCGGGACCGGGACAGACGTTTCCTCCCCGATCCCATGGGCGACTCTTAACAGAATTCGTTCGCGACGCCGACAAGCGGAGACATACATAGTGCAATTTCTCGCGTTTTTTTTTTATTCTTACAAGAAATACAATGAGATTTTGGTTCCCATCGGTTTTATCCGGTCGCAATAATTTGTTCTTTTTTTTTATATAAATTGGCATTGACATGTATGTGTAAGAGAAGTTTTAATGACGCATTTTACTGTTATGATTTTATTGTATTGTTCTCGCAAATATTATAATCGACCGATTCTTCTTTTTTGAATCAAAAGTCAAAACGCAAGGATATCTTCATCCCTTTTTATCATAAAAAAATGAGACACCTTTATTCTCCTCGCTTCCGATAACATTTTCAGATACACAGCGTACATAGGACCGGTTTTTCCAATTTTTTGTCTGATCCAACTGAAACTTGTCTAATTTGAAAATAAAACAGACGTATAATTTAATTATTAGTTAGCTTACCAAGAAGTTGGAAAAACCAACCCATAGATGTGCAGATTGGACTGCAGAAAATGAATTTCAGTGTTACATTGTACATACTCTATTGTTAAGGATCTCTCGGGTTAAACGAGAACGCACGTTTTCCGTCTTGCAATTTGCGCCGTCCTCCGATCCAGCGACGGCTGGAATGCGCGCGAATCGCATGCTCGTCGAATCGTCCGCGGGAAAGTGTGGTACCGATTGGAAAGCTCGAAAAGCCGCGCGCTCTCTCGCTTCCGTCTGTACGCGCCGTTTCTCCCATCGCTTTTCCTACCCCGCCGTTTACCCGGGCGGGTGGCAGGGGGGTTGCGCGCGTACGTGTAGAGAAGGCGCGACAAAAAGCAACATTCCTGACTCTTAACTCGGGCTCTATATAAGTGTCTGCCATCGCGAACATTGCCTGTATATGGCGACAACCGGGCTTTGACAAAGGTGACCGTATATGGAACTCGGCTTCCACCTTTCGTGCGTGCGTACGTGCGTACGTGCGTGAGTGCGCGGTCTCTCTCTCTCTCTTTCTTTCTTTCAGTCTCCCTCGCGGGGGCATCTCGAGAGGGGCCCGTTCTCTATTCCTCCTCTCTTCCTCTCCCTCCCTCGCTTTTGCCCTCTCTCTTCTGCGCGTTTCGCGAGAGGCGATACACCTGGATGCGCGTCTTCTTCTTCGTCTGCAACCCTGGCGAACGAACGAACGAACGAACCAACGAATGAGCGAACGGACGAATGACGGCGCACTCGTTACGCCCGTTAAATCGTGAACCGTGCCTTGACCCCATGGTATTCGTTGCCCTCGGGATATCGAAAGCTCCGTGCGCATTTCCGGTATCGAGAATACGCGAGCGCCATCGGCGAACGGGGCCC
Source organism: Tetramorium parvispinum (assembly GCA_011638315.1). Taxonomy (NCBI): domain Eukaryota; kingdom Metazoa; phylum Arthropoda; class Insecta; order Hymenoptera; family Formicidae; genus Tetramorium; species Tetramorium parvispinum. The sequence goes on from VBVR01004223.1 coordinate 3,133, forward strand.
TGAAAAGGTGCACCCTCGTTCCGGAAGAAACGGGACGACGGAAGAATCGACGCAATTCCGAGTAAAGTACATGAAAAAATTCGTCATAAAAAATATCGCAATAAATATTAATTTAATTTCTGTAGATTGACGTTGGCAAAAGCCACCTTTTTTTTTTGAAAAACAAAATGGAGAGCGACCTCATGGCGGACGCGGCATTCGGTACGTGCAAGAGGACGACCGAGGATCTTCGTAAGCTGCAATGTCGTGTGCCATCTTGACTTGCGTTTCTTACCCTTTGATATTTACTTCCGTTTCCTTTGCGGGCGTCGGGCGCTCGTTGTTCAACTTTATTCTCGAAAATCGTACAAGCGCAAAGAGAAGGATAAATTATATCTATAACTTTACATCCAGCATATAAGTTTGTACGTTTGACGGAAAAGTTGTATAAAGAGAGCATCATGTCGATAAATATAAAATGAAATCATGGAGACATTCAAACACATCATCATTGTTTTGTATTTTGGGGTACAATATTCGCAATCTGTATTAATTGTTACTTACTACTACTAACGCTGTCTCTATGTGCTAGAAAGAAAAACGTGCAATAAAAATTACCTGCATCCATTGCGCGTATACGATGCAACGCATCTACTATTCACTGTGTTGCGATGGCTTTTCTCGATTTCAATTTTCATTATTTTTGATATTTTATTTCAATCGATACGCGAACGTTATCAATGTTTCGCTAATTAAAATGTTAAACGATCAAAGATCGACGCTTGTTCGTGCATGTATCGTTATTATTAGTTAATTGGTAAAAAAAAGTACATTAAGCAACGGCCGAATGCCTCTGTTAATAAAAATATATCGGGTATATTATTTCGATTGAAACGCAAACCTACCTTGCGCTTCTGTCTGTTTCATCCTCGAGCATCGAATGTGACGTTGTTATTTTCCAGAATATCCTATGCAATAACGATCTCGGACTCTCTCGATATAACTTACATGGTGATTCTAGCGCACCGTTAGAAATAAAGGAATCCCTAACATACCGCGGAATGTTTCTGGACCTCTAAATATATCCCGAACCAGATTGTCAAAAATAGGCATATGTCGGGCCCGTGGCCGAAACGCGAAATATAAGATTGTAACATCTCCGTTTACCAATGCTCGCGTGGTTCAGAATCTTTTACTATGAGAAAGATTCAATATTTCAATAATTCGACAAAGATCGGAACAAGTTTATGCCGATTTAACGAACATATCTGCAAAATTATTTTACGATAGTACAATGTTAAAGAAATATCGATAATTTTATCTGAAAGTTTCATATATAATTATTCGAAAAATTTATCGTGTAGAATATTTTTCTACATCTATTCACATTTTCACTTTTGTGAGATCTTTAACATCTTCACTGTTTACTTGACGGTTGAAAGCGTATAAATTATTATCTCGTATAAATCGATGGAAAAATTTCTTCAAAGTTATTTTAATACGAAAATTTTAAATTAGTACAATTCGCAAAAGAAGCTATACATTTTGAGATACCTACCTGATCCGCGAGAACAAAACTCGGTAACATCGTGCGCAATGAGAGTCTATCGGCAGAAAATCAAACACTTGATCGCAGGGGCTATATTGTCAAAGACAAAGATAATATTTTGTATATAGGTGTGTCTGTGTCTGTGTATGTGTATGTTTTTATAGGCGTAAAAATATATAAATATTATCACAGTATTTTTTACAGTTACTATGCTATGTACAAAAATGCTAAAAATACAAACTAATCATGTGAAAGAGCCGCATTATTCGCAGATTATCATTAAGATCATAATCGATGTCATTATTATTATTATTTGTACTCTCTGCTTGTCGAGACGCGCGGTAGATTACAATTTCTATATATCTATTTGGGGCTTAAAAGGCCCTCGCTCCCGGCTTTCTTTCTCCTATTACCTCTGCCTTCTCCTCGGTTCTTTTCTCCATGATATAATACAGCAATATAATATCAGCAAACAATACATACACACATACGCATGCATGATGTCGATGAACGGACCGACGTGGGATATGGAAATTGGGACGGAGGTGGATTAAATTAAAAGGTAATCTAAATACTAGCTACTTATTCTGCGAGAAAAGATAATTCAAACTACACATGCCAGTACACAACACGTTACACAGCAAACAATAAAAAAAAAGAAACAATGGACGAGGCACAACGATGCTCAATAAAAAAAGGGGGGATGCATAACAATATTAAGCGTGCACGGTCGAATTCGCACTCACATCACCGGTTCGATGGATCAAAAATCATCGTAACGACAATTTCTTCTAATAGGGATCTCTGTTCCTCGATAAGATCAACAAGGAGATAAGTGCATCCAATCTCCTTCGCGAAAAAAAAAACGGTATTAAAAAAAAGAGTATTTTCTTCAAATGCTTGAAAAATACACGATATCAAAACGAATACCGATGCGACCAATGTCGGTTTACAATAACGATGTGCGTACACTGCTACTCTTTTGCCTCCAATAAAAAAAAATATCGACCGACTCAATAAATAAATACGATTTAATTTAAATTTTAAAAAAATGAAAGACAAAGAGAAAACGGAGAGAGCGGTTGGACAAACGAGTACTAAACGTATACTCGATATTCCATCATTATTTTCACCGAGTAACTCATCACACGACGCTACGCTACGTATCTATAATGTACGATATAATTAATTAATTAATTAATTGATAACGATATTTCTTTCCTCGCAATGTCTTTCTACAACACGGTGACTCTCGTCGATGCAGACTACGGTATTTCATCTACGCCGAGCTTTGGACTTTGCCTACCACAGAGATTCACCCGTACTGAGACCGATATTGACCGATACTCGTCGAATTTTACAATCCGCTCGTGTTCTCGGAGATCATCGATCATCGATCATCGATCGTCGATCGTGGACGATTCATCCGTGATTCGCTGACAGAAGACGTTGCGTTCTTTCGCTATGCGATCGTCTCAAACGGAAAGCACAATATTTGATCGAGATTCACCGACATACACATATTATGTATATATAACATATGAATATATATATATATTTTTTTAAATATATATATTTAAGTAAAAACGTGTAGAGAGATTGGACTAGATTTGCGCGCGTGTGATCGGCCGTAGTCATGTACGACCAAACGAAGAATACTCAAGAATACTCAATCGCAAGGGAAACCTACAATCCCTCTCTTTTCGCGCGTCCATCGTATATAATTCAATAAATACCATACGTGACTCCACGGCACGCTCGCCGGCGCGATACAACGTCTAAAGGGAAATTACGTCAGTGGTACGATGCGCGATGCCCGAAGAGAAATTATTTCGGTATCTAAAAGCTGCGCGCGGCCTCGCGTCGGCGTACGCGAAAATAGTTGTAACGTCCGTATTTCACGACAGAGCGGAGTTAATTATGAAAAATGAATGAAACACACAGCAAATTGCCGCGATGTCGATAAAAATGTTAAAAAAAAATTTACAAACGTCAAATGTGTAATGCGCAAACATTTCAGTGGTAATATATTTCATTTTTTTAACTGGATCTTTTTATCGTTGAAAACAATGATTTTAACGCTACGTGATGTTTCACGGATAATCACGATAATCGCGATAACCGTTGTTCTTTGTACATAATATAAATTGCACAAATTTCTAAAAATCGTTCGTGCTCGCGTCGCCCTATCAAACCGAATCCACAGCGAGCGTCGGCGCGAGACAAGTCTCCTCTCACTTCTGAATGATCGAGTACACTGTTACAAAATTAGTGTAAAATTACATGTAATTTTAAGACACACTTAATAGTTTTGAATTAATTTATTTCCAATTTTGCAGTATAAAAGTAAAAATAATTTCTTAATTTGTTTTTTTACAGTGTATACACAATAGTGAATCTCACAATTTCTATAAAATTACATATAACACGTAATTGTGAGATTCACTATAATAGTTGTTAAATTCTACGTATTTATAATTTTGCAGTCAAAAGTAAAAATAAGTTTTTAATTTCTAATACATTTTTTACACCATATACACTGTAAAAAAACAAATTAAGGAATTATTTTCACTTTTATACTGCAAAATTAGAAACAAATTAATTTAAAACTATTAAGTGCGTTTCAAACTTACATGTAATTTTACACTAATTTTGTAACAGTGTACTGCGTCTCATTGTCAGCAACGTCGGCATCGCGACGACTCGCGACGCGATCTCTATACGCCACCGCCTAACGATCTCACGTGTCATCGTGTCAAAGTCAAAACGTGAAATGCGGCGGGTACGGGGGACGGAGCGCGAAGGGCCGACGAGCGGCGAGCGCGTACTACCGTTGGGGATGCGAGTGCGACATATGGGGATGATAGGCGGCGTGATGGGGCGGCAGGGGCGAGGGGCATGATTGCTGGTATGGGCCGCCGGCGAGCATCGGGCCCGGGCTCGAGCACGGCACGAGGTGCGAGCTCGGCGAGGAGGCAGCGGCGGCGGCCGCTGCCGCGTGTGCATGCGCTATAAGATGCGCGTGCTGCGCGTGCGAGGGTGGCGCGTGCTGCGAGCCCGGCGGCGGCGGCGGCGGCGGTGGTGGCGGATGGGCCCCCGCGGTCGGGCCGCCCGCTGGCCCGCTACCGGGCCCGGTGCCAGGATAGCCGGCGTGCAGCGAGCCACCGTGCGGCGAGCCGTACACCAGTTGCCTTACTTTCTGCTCGTCGTCGGCGATGTTGTACGTCAGCTCGGTCTCCTCGAATCCGGTCGCCGACATCCTCTGGTCGCCCGACGACCCCGACGGCGGCGGGTCCGGGCTGTTGAGGCACGTCTGGATCAGCGCCTTCCCGGCGTCGCTCGTGATCATTGGCTGCAGCTTGCGCGTCGCGAACGTGTACACGTGGCCCGTCTCGCTCGCGACCAGCAGCATCACTTGCGTCCCGGTCAGCGTCGACAGCTCGTACGCCTGCAAACACGTCCCAATCGACAGCTCGTTTATTCTCCGAGAATACTTGTTTCTCCGACGTTATTTGTTTCATGCGCGCACATCCGGATATTTTATATACTGTCATTACTTTATACAACCAGTTTATTCAGTTTCTCCTTTTCGCATAATAGACTGGAAGAAGCATAAGAGGATATTTATCTTACAAATATATTTATTACGAATATAGTGCAAATTTGCTTTTACAATAATTTATTACTTTGCTGTGTTATTAGAATGCTTGCCTCATTTTTTTAATATAAAAAAAACAAATAACGTGAAAACAGCTGTTAAATTAAAATGACGATATAAACTAGGACAACAAAAATTTAATCATGCTGTACGCCATTTAGATAGTATCGCACGATGATCAGATAAACTTTTCAAAAGCAATGACTTTGCGATACGTATCTCCCATATTTATGTATGCATACGTAACGTTGATATTTTTTAAATGTTTATAAGAATAAAGTCAATCAGTAATACATTTCTTAATATACGATAAAGAAGGAAACGGCTTTACTGATTTTTTATATGGCATGTCACTTTTGCATAATTATTTAAATTTCAGTGAGAAATGTATACTTTCTAATATTTATATGCTAACAGTTGTCATCACGAGATATGATGTCATCAGTCTAAAAAAATGATCAGTATCATAATTAAATTTTAAGGACATGAATAGAACGCGATGTTGCATGTCTTGTCTCAATCAGATGCGCATATTTGGATTTATGTATGCAACGTGTCTTTCATAAATTATACTTTTGAAACAATTTGCAAAACGTGAAAAACGTGAAAACATGAAATTGAAATTTCTCTTTATTAAGAAGATAAAATGTTTAACATTTCTTATTAAAACAACCTAAATAAATGTATATAAACGTTCTTCGACACGAAAAGTTAAAAATACAATAGTATATTGTATAATCAGATAGATAGTCATCATTTTTAATACATGCACCTTGTTATTAAGAACGTTCTTTATAAATACAGTTTCAATCGCATGTTTTTGATCAAACATGAGATCACGAATTTAATCGTTTCCGGTGCAATATGAATCATTTTAATTCGAAACTTTTGCCCAAATGATATGATTTTACATATCTTTCCGCTTTATTAACGCTTTATTTTTAACAAGATTGTACTTTAATATATATTTTTTAGATAATTATTAATTGTAACTAGTTGATAATTTGTATCTTATAAGAAATAATCGAAATAAGAACTGTAAAATTATTTTTCCAAGCATTTATTAAAACAATTTGTGTCATTAATGAATTAACGGTACTGATATACATGTATCATTTAAAGGTATGTCATGATTATTTATAAATAACGTCGTAAAAATACTTTTAGATTATAAAAATACTGAGAGTTCCAAATTATTATATTGCTTTTACAACAAGTTTCTTTTATACCGAGAAAAGAAATACTCGTTTAAAATAATAAACAACATCAAGGAAGAAAGAGCTTAATTTAGAAACAACAGTCTTTCTGTAGAATTTTATTTAAATCTATTCAGAGCTCGAAAAATACATACATTACAAAAAGAGAGAGAAAGAGAGGGATTAGAGATCTAAAAATTACTATCTTTTTTAAGAAACAAACAACACACGCCGCGAATACACGATCCAATCTTTTATGTTCACTTTTAAACCATTCAGATACTCACACGATTATTGTTTAAAATGTTTAGCAATAGATTTTAATAATAATGTATTTTGACCGTCTTGACTTTTAGTCTTGACAAACAAAATTTCAATGGTTACGGTGAATGTAAATAAAATATGTTAAATACGTTTTAACTCAAACAGGAACTCAGAAATTATCTTTGTTATCTGTACATTGATCTGTATATTGATTTCAATAATAATCAAACTTGAATACGAGGTGAATTAAATATATTTTAACAACAAAATATCAATGAAAATTGTACTGACGGAAAAAGTGCCAATAATCGACGAGGATAAAGAAGATTTTAAAGACTTTCTTCACGATGTCAATCAATCAATCATCATTTGTATATCTCTTCAGTAGTATCCATTTATAACATTTTAGAATTAATTATCCAATTATTTATCGGTAAAAGCAGCCGTCAATTACGCGCGGAATTCAAGACGAGATCGCGTTATCCCGACGAGTCGAAGATTAGCGCGGCTTTGATTGAGACTCGACTGTACCCTCCTCTCATTTCGGAGCATTAATGAAGAAAAAAAAAAACCAAGGAATCGAAAGGGACTCGTGCTTTCCATTTGAATCGAGAGTCTCCGATCCAGGGATGTATGTTACAAAAAGTTAATCGGAGTGAACGTGCTAACTGCCAGCTTCAAGTGCGAGCAACCGGCCCCCTTTTAGCGAGCGCGTAATAGCCGCGGAAGAGTGCTGTCACTCGTAAATCGCGGGCGCGCACGCGCGCGCGCGCGCTCGCACGCACACGCTGCTGGAGCCGTCGCGCAGCATCCCGTCGCTGTCGTCGCGACAATCGGAGAGAAAACGCGCGAGAAACGTCGGCGTGCTCGATGCTTGACGTGCTGGATCCTATTTTCACAGAGTTTAACGCGCGCGCGCGCGCGCGAGCATACGTCCATACGCTCTTTTTTTTCTTTCTTTCTTTCTCTTTCTCGTGGAGCACTCAAAGTTATAAGACACGCGAAAGAGATACCAGTGAGTCCCGGCGCCCACGAGCGCGTTGTTCAGCAAACACAGAACATTGCAGCAACGTTACAACATTGTTACTGGGATATTTTGTGTTCGTTGGGCGGTTAGATCGCGTTGTAGATACGGTGACCGTCCTATATTACGGAGGACAGTCCTTTCGTCTATTTCATTTAGATTGATTTCTTTCTTGAAAACTCACTTATTTCTAAAAAGTCCTATAAAATGTCCTGTTTCAGTTTCTTTATCAGCTATAAATAAAGATGTGTTTCTTTATATGTAATATACTATATAATTGTTTTTACAAAATTTAACTTTTTTCATATAAATATATATTCGGGGAAAAATATTAATAATAATAAATTTATTTTGCACATGTTTGTGAAAGAAGGGTAAGTGTCAGAAATTTTTCTCAAAGAGAGAAAAATCTAGTGAGCGTAGTTCTAGAGAAAGAGAGAGGGAAGCCGGTGCCGGGTGGCGCTAGGATACAAACCTTCTTCATAATGCCGGTCTTCCTCTTGGAGAAGGTGGTGTACCTCCTGAGCTTATTGTCGATGTACTCCATCTTAATCTTAACCCGGCCCTTGGTCTTCTTGCCGTTCGAGGGGGGTGACTTCTTGGGCTGGCCGAGGCTGGTGAAGGACTCGTCGAGATTGTCGGGCACGCAGTCGCCGGGCATGCCGGCGGCGGACATGGCCTGCGAGAGCTGCTGCTGGCCGCCGGGCCGCGGCCCGGGTGTGCTACCGTCGTCGGCGCCGTAGCAGACGTCGGACGTCGGGCCGCGCTTGATGCCCCGCTGGACGCCGGGCGTCGCGGCGCCCGCGGCCGACGACATCATGGTGGCGCCGCCGCGGCCCAACTGCGAAGCCGCCGCCGCGGCCGCGGCCGCCGCCGCGAGCTGGGAGGTGGACGGTCGGCCGTACATTTCCGTGCCAGCATCGCTCCCCATCATCCCCATGCTGTAGCCGAGGCTCGCGTACCGACCGTCTCGTCCGCCGCTAGGGTTGTCCATCGCGGCGTCGGCGCGTACATTTAATCCCTTCCCCACGACGGCGGCGCGTCTTCGCGACGGAATCGCGTGCGGAACTCGGCGCAGTGTCCACCACGTGATCGATCATCTAGAGGAACACGGGACAACAACGCGCACCGCACGAGCGCTCCCCGCGAACTGAATGCCGCGCCGCGGAGTATCGTAACTTGACCTACGTGCCGCCGTGCCGCGGCAGCGCGGCACCAGCGGCGGCAGCCGATGCCTCCGCGTGTCGCGGCGCTGCGCGGCCCGCGCGGCCCCCACCGCCAGCCGGCCACGCCGTAGAAAACTAGTCCCCCGTGATGCCGTGGCCGCAACGCCGCGGGGATCCGTGCCGAAATCCGCGTCGAAAAATCACCCGAATTCCGCCGCGGCTCGTCCGCCCGGCCGCGCCGCCGCCCGCCCTTCCGCACGGCCGTTATTCGGCCGCGAGTGCGGCCGCGCAGTGGTACACCGCGCACCGAGAGGGCGTCCCCGGCTGCCATATTTAGAAGTAGACGTTACCATATTAGGGAAAGTTTGCCAAATATGGTGAACAGAGGTGGTCCTTCCTTTTCGAATGATCGCGTGGCGCGCCGCTACGAAACACCAATCCAACTGACAGTAGCGCGCTTCCTGCACGCCTTTCCGGCCCCCCCTGGCCGGGCCGCGTTTCCGCGCTATACGTGACCGCAAATCGCGCTCCGTATAGCCGTTACGGAATGTAAACGCGCTTCCGAGTTTCTTGTACCGCCGCCGCCACTGCCACCGCGTCCTGCCCGCTACGTGCGAATTTTCGGCACGTTAATCAAATGAGGCGGCAGGGGGAAAAGGGGCACGGTCTCGTTCATGATCTTTAATGGGACGTTAACGACGTTACGCTGTCACGCAACTCGCGATTGAATATTTGATGTTTCGCGATTGACTTGAGATCTATAAATTGTCTCGCGTAACGATGATTTATGTCGCGTACGAATTCCTAAGTCATAATAAATGTTTTGCAGGTGTCAAGATTATAATTCATCATTCCTCAAATCCAATTTTCCTCAAGAATATAGTTATATTAATGAAAATGCTATTTACATGACAGTACATATCTTGAAATAAATGGCTTAAAACTAAAATCTTTCGCTATAGCAGATGTTCATTCATATCTCGGTCATCAAATATATTCTTATTTTATAGTCAAGTTTGAAGATACATAAAATGTCTTGAAGTTTCTTAGACTCATAAATTACATGACAAAAAATACATATATGTACATAAGATATAACAAAAATGTATATATATATATATATAAATATATATAATACATATATATATATATACATTTCTCACAAATAATTTATTAAATAACATTTTTGTAAAAAAACATTACTATATCACGAAATAATAATCATTCCGATGACATCTATAATGTCTGAGCATTAAAAACGTTTCTCTAGAATTCACGAAAATTAAGACTGTTCGCCACTCGCTATCGCACGAGCTTGATTTATAAGAGTATCGTGAATCTCATGAGAGTATCCCACTTGTGCGCGTACTGTCATTAGAAACTGAGGATAGGACAATGCCTGGCCCTCCTGCGTGTTTATTGTGTCGTTGCGAGTTGTAATAACAGACATTGGTAGATACCGGACTGAACTGGAATTCTGGGACAGACACTCCACAGAGGTCTTCAGGTGTAGCTCTATCTGATCGCAAATGGAATAGAATTCTTCCATGTTCTTGTTGAATCGATGATCCGGCTGCTCTATGCCCTTCATAGTCCCTACATCGACCAGGCTATTCTGATGAAACGTCTGCGCCGCGGTTTTAAGAGCTACGGACAACGTCTCTTTCAAAGGTCCAACCAAAGACTTTACTTTGGAGATATTATCGAGCTTGTCCTGTGTCTGCTGCTGCTGTTGCTGCTGTTGTTGCTGTTGCTGAACTTGTTGCTGCTGCGTTTGTTGCGCCTGCTGCTGGTTCTGCGGCAATTGAGGATTGACCGGTTGTCCCATTTGCCCCACTCCCATGGCCCCTGGTTGTTGAATCGGTGGAATATTCATCTTGATCCTATTTTTAATTTGTTGTAATTAATATATTTGATGTGTGAGAAATAATTACAAAATCCAATAAGAAAAAATTTTCAAAAGTATTCCTCCAAGACTCAGTTGTATCAACGTTATTTCGGATGTGAGATGTGTCCTTATTTATTTAGAAAGATGAAAATAGTCACATATTTAAGTCTCCTTTAAAGCCAAAATAATATTGGCACAACCGGGCCTAAATATTTCAGAAGTTTATTCTTTAACCAATAATTTCAATCTATATCAACTATTTTTAACAATTCATTATACAAGTATAATTAGTATGGAAGGCTTGCGTTCGATATTTTTATGTGTCACTTTTCTCAAATATCTAAATAACTCACACCTTTTAATAAAGTAATAAAAATTCAATTTGCTAGTTATCGCTATTAATCTTATCGATTTAAAAGCACGCTTTCGCTTTTCTTACCGACTTTTATTAAATTCGCTGGTCAAATCGGACGAAACTGTCGCCAGTCAGCGCATAGTTTTTATAGGTTAGGGATGCATGAATCGCAAAACGGAGGGGAAGCGGACGCTTCGGCGCGTCGCCGCTCGCTGTGAATCGCGCCTAAATGTCGGGCGGTCGGCCGATTGGCGGGCGACCGATTGGCGGGCGGCGGCGGCCAATGGGCTTGCGCGGCGACGCGGAGCGAGTCGAATCACGCATGGCGTCCGGGGGGAACCGACGCCATCTAACGACTGGCATTCCTGCTCGCTCCCGCTGGTAAAGCCAGGGCCATCGAAGAAGCGCGGAAGGTCCTCCGTCGCGGTTCTGTTGTTCGTGCGGTTCCCGTGCGTGCTTTAACCCCCGTGTGCACCCCCGGTGCTGCAGCCCGCCCGCCGTCTCGATTACGTCGTCGCGTTGTCCGCTATGGCGCGTGCACGCCGCGTGAAATGATAGGCGTGGGACGAGGCTGACTGCGTGCCGGCCAAGCGTTTGGGCGAACGAGCTAACCCGAGGTGTGTGTACGTGTGTGTGTGTGTACGTGTGTGTGTGTGTGTGTGTACGTTGGGAACCTTTACGAGCGGCAGCGGCGGTCGACGGTCGACCTCCCGGACCCTCGGAGGGACCCTCCTCTGTGCGCTGGCGGATTCCTCTGGATATACAC
>VBVR01004224.1:0-12541 GCA_011638315.1 Tetramorium parvispinum
ATAACAGTAAGAACTGAACGAAAAAACAGTACATTTGAGTTCAATTGATACGTATCTAAGAGGCTAATATAAAAAATTTATGTTTTATACTTTTATTACTCTTAAATTCACTTTAAAGTGAATGTAGCAAATTTGCTACTGTGGGAGCTAAAGGATTAATGTCTAATGTGTGTCTGCTCGATAGTATTTATTTTTAAACAAAAAAATTTTTTAATTTGAATAAGAGAATGTTGAAGATATATGCTAAGAGACTCTTTATGAGAAACATACTGACATATGTGGCTATTGCCACACCAGAATTAAGGCAATTAACGGATAAAATGACGGTAATTGACTGAAACTGACAATCTATTATCTTATTGAGATTTTAGTAATATAAGATGAGCGAGTAGGGTTATTTCTGATATTACTTAGGTGTGTAAAGATCATCTCTCGCTTAAAATTGTATGTGGAATGGAGCTAAAATTTAAACTCGAGAGCCTTCTGTTACTAATCGTTCGCGTTAGCCACGTCTCATCAGCCCAACCGACAATGAGATCTAATCTGAAATAATTTTTGCCATTTCCCAAAATTATTTTTAATTTTTTCTCCAAATTATTGAGGTAATATTTTCATCCCTTATGATTCACACTTAATATTTTAGTTTATCAATATTGCAATGAGATATAATTAAGAATGTAACAGTTAAGAAGATCCTGTAACCGTCCGCGGAACTGAATTTTTGTAAAAGGATCTTCATATTATTTTCATAGATTTGAAAATCCTTTTAGAAAATGAAAGTATAAACATTAATATGTGTCTGCTCGGTAGTATTTATTATTAAAAAAAAATTTTGTTTAATTAAAAAGAATTTTTTTGTTTAAAAATAAATATTACCGAGCAGACACATATTAATATCTATACTTTGATATTCTAAAAGGATTTTCAAATCTATGAAAGTAATACGAAGATATCCTTTTACAAAAATTCAGTTTCGCGGACGGCGACAGGATCCCCTTAATCTTTATTTTTATACTACAAATATGTACAAATCACCAGACGCAACACGTGGTGGAAAAGACGCTAAACTAATCGCTGGCATAGCAACGACAAACCAGATTGCGCGTTTTCTAACGCATGCGCAATAATACAGTAGCGTATGTAGATTCACAAAACTTGGTATCGTTACTCGTTACATCTCTCATGGGAATAAAATAGGAAATATCAAAGGATATTGCATAAAAGTTTTAAAATAAATATTATAGTTTATTGACTATATATATATATATATAATATAATGAATTTATTATTTTTTTACGTTTACAGCCGACTTATTACATGAATACCAACATGGTCCATAAAGTGTTCTACATTCCATTTAAACATAAATATATTCAGGCAGATTTATGCGTGCGTGCCAAAGTACAAAAATAAAAAAATTGAGCAGTCTAGGATCATTGTGACGGATTTGTAATTTTCTATTCTACAATTTCATCCCACTGCGCATGTCTACGGAGGAGAGAGATATATGGTGTCTCTTTTATTTTCGCCATCTTCATGATCCTGCTTCCCCTCCCGATATATGCTCCATCACAATTATTAATAATTATTGGAAAATAAAAATTAAAAAAAAACAGAATGTTAAAGAATATTTGTGTGTCAAACAATATAATTTTCTGAGAGCTGGATATATCGTTTCATATCTGGGAAACTAAACAGGATGTCCAGATCGAAAATAGTAAATGTCTCACTCGTATTTTATTTCGCAATTCGTTGCTATTTATTTTCTTAAAAATAATAATTACAAAAGGACGTTGTGAGTAATATTTAGAATTAAGTAGTACGCAAACTTCGCAATCGTCCGGGAAAAACGATCTCCCTTCAATCTATGTACAGTCCGTAGGAACATTATCGTACAATATTTCTCTGTCGCCGAGAAGTGAGTCTGGACCGAAGAGCACTCCCAGAACGAGAGACAGTCCTAAATTGATCCGCCTCCTCTCAGTCCCCTTGTGAGATCGGGGAGCCGCGATCACGTTTCGACGAGGCCTTGCCCTTGCCCTTGGATTTGGTTTCCCGTTTCCGGCTGATCGACGAGGTCGACGTAGTCGAGGCAGAATCGGCCGGACTGGAGTGGCTCGAACCTTCCCGGTCCCACCTCGTCAACGTATCCCGCAGATTCTGACCGTCGTTCTCTTCGTACGTGTCTACGTCGACGTGCAGATTGTCCTGGCCGTTGGACTCCAAATTGGCGCGTATTTCCCTACGCTGCTCGTCGGTGTGCTGGGGACAGCGTACCGATCTCGTGCACAGTTTCTTCGTGTGTTCAGACACGACGCCGCAGATCTGCGTGAGCAGCGCTCGTTTGTCCACGAGCGACATATTGTCGTAATTCGATGGCGAGCTCTCGTTGCTGCTGTGCACGTTGTGCTCACCACCGACAACGGCGGTCTCGCCATTCCTCTGTGAGCCGCTACCGCCAGCGCCGGCACTTCCCTGTTTCTGTTGCTTGCCCGAACGCTTGTTCATGCCGTTGCGGTCTTTGCGCGGCCGTTTGCGCTTGTTACCGCTGTCATTGGTCAGGCTCCAGTCAACGTCGTCATCGTCGTCGCTCAACACGCCGCCGTAGTTGTTGAGATCCTTGGAATTATTCGCGATGCGAAGCGACGCGATACGCGAGCTGTTCCTCCCCATGCCCATACACTTTGCCAGATGAGTGGCAAATCTACAAGCTGCCACACCACGTTCGCAATTCGGACAGTTGCATTCCTGAGACTTTTTCATCGGGTGCTGACCGAACACATCTAGGCCGGGCGAATCTAAAACAAAGAGAGAATTTCAGAACGAGAGGAATTTTTTAAAAATTCCTTCCCTGTGTGTAGATTTATGAATAGCTCATCTCCCCGATCGCTGCATTCAAAATGATATTCTGCTTAAATCGCCAAAAGTTTGACATGTTTCCACATACCGACAATGGCATAGGATTTGTCATCTGGAATGCCTTCCTCAACATCGGAACTGCCAGTCTTAGTTGTGCGGTGAACATCGAACACGAAACCCATCAGAACCTCGTCCAGCAAATCCTCGTAAATCTCCTTTGTAGCTGCATCAACATTCTCTGGTTTGCTCATAAAATCCATGAAACGCATATTCAGTTCCTGGATTCTCTCCTCGGTCACGGACATTCTGGTTTTGGGATCGATTTGTTCCTATCTAAACTCGGGATAGAAAAATATGGATAATTACCGATTATTCTCCATCAAGGTGTCACGTCGAACAAAACCGTTTCCAACTATTCATCACATTAAATAATCAGAAGTATTGATATTGGCCAAAATTAACAGCGAATTCACAGGTTTTTAAATTTAAATAAATAAATAAAAATAAATTTTATATGTAGAATGTAAAAAGAAATCATACATTGCAAGTCTAATTTTTTTCTACATCTACATACAAACTTTAACAATGACGATGGATAAATTTTACCCGAAGCTTAACAAATAACTATTAATAATAATAAATAAAATTAATTAATTCTGCCTGCAGAAGAACCGACGCGAAAACTTGTCAAAGCATCGGCCGTACGAGATACTTGACAAGATACTCGCGGGACACCCGGTATAGCACAGACGGAGCTCTAACCTAGAAAGAGAAGAAACGGCGAATCGACGAGGTGGGGCAATCCGGGCGAGCACCGTCAGAGCGGGACGGCAGGGCAAGCAAGGATATTCTTCATTCTTTCGCCTTTCCGCGGGGAAAAGGTGCGGATCGCGGCCACCGCGGATACCCGACGCCGTTCCGCTCGCTCTCGATCACGGACGACACCTGCGCGACGACATGCGCGTCCGGTCGTCACGTGTTCCTCCGTCGCGTCGGTGTCGGTGTCGACGACACCGTGTCGCTGGAGGAACGTTGGCGGAATGTCGAGAGACGCGAAGGAACGCTCTTTTCGCACGGTGCCACGGTGCGTTACGCCCGCGGCTTCATAGGTCGAAGGGAAAACCCTTTCGGGGAGAGAGAGAGAGAGAGAGAAAGAGAGAGAGAGAGAGAGAGAGAGAGCAACTTTCGATTGGCCTCAGCTGGCGATCTTTACTTTCTTTCCGATCGCGATACAGCCGCTCGCCCGCAGCTAAATATCTAATTACATCCGACACTTGTCATTTGTTGTAAAACAACAGTTAATCGGCTTAATGCTTGTGATTATTTCGGGATGAAGGAGTTTGAATCACGTATAGTCGCGTATTTTTTTTCTTTGTGAAGTCTTTCGAAATGAAATAAATGACACAAGTAAACACAAAGCAACAGTAATATAACGTCAATGTTAAATTTAATAATCAAGTAAATTTAATAAAAAAAATTTAAATTTCCTACTTAACAATATAACTGTTATATACAAGACATGTTACATTGTAGTTATATTGTTGAGTGGGAAATTATAACATTGACGTTATACTATTGTTACTTTATTGGGATTAGGAGCTTCGCGGAGAAAGAAAGGAAAACGAGAAAAGAGAGAGTAATTAATAATAATGCATTCCGATTATAGAGTTCTAGATGATTCACACTGTAATTATTTCGCATATGACAGAAAGAGACAGAAGTGAAATTGAACCGCCATTGTCTGAGTCACGTGGGATGTGGTCCGCCTCTGTCCATGGGTTCCAAAATGGCGCAGCCAATCGGACTGACGAACACCAACGGGTAACATTACATCAGATCAGATATTACAATTTTCCATTCAACAATATAAACGTAATATAACACACATTACGCGACAGTTACATTGTTGAATAGCAAATTACAGTATTGCTGCAATATGTTGCTATTGATTTAGTGCGAGGTTCATTTGCCTTGCCTCTCGTAATTTGTTATATCTTTCTCGCCCTAACAGTCCCTCCTTTGTCATTTTATTCCTCCATGGCCAGACTTTTATTTATAATATTACTATAATAATATTCCCATTAAACACAAAATAACAATAATGTAACATCAATGTTATAACGTTGTTCTAATATTACTGTAATAGTCTGTGTTTACTGAGTAAATTCGCTATTATATTGTTGAGTAGGAAATTTTAATACTGACGATACTTTGTGTTTACTGGGTTATATATACTATAATAATATTATTCATAATATAAATAAAAGTCTACGGCTGAAAATTTATTTGCCGAAAAATGCACTGGCGGACCATAAATTTTTAGTACATTTTGGAACGCATCTTAGGAAAATAGGACGTCGATTGGCTGTCGAATAAAAGTCGTCATCAAAGTCGCGTGCGCGACCCAATGACGAACGAGCAAGCTAGAAGCAACAATACTTGTTGCACGTCGCTAATTCTTTGCTTCGACCGACCGTTATATCACTTGATTGTCACTGAGAGGAATTGTCCCACGTAGTCTTCGGCAGTGACGTGACGCGGGTCGCGGCGAGATCGCCTGGGAAAGAGAGCGAGGAAGGAGGGAAGGAGAGAAAGTACGGAGCGACGGACGCGTGGAGGACGACGATGACGCGCCCCTTGACGTAGGCCATTTTGCGCGGCGTCGGGACTGACGAGAGGGCCTGTTCCTTCAGGGGCAAACGTACTCGCTCGCTCTCCCTTTCCCAGGTACATGGCTGCGCGCATCTCTCGGCCGAGGTTATTCCTCGTGCACTCCTGGGAAGCGCATCGCTTACCAGGTGCGAGTTACTCAAGTTCCGATTGTTGCGTATGCGTTGCAGATGTCCATAATGCGGAACGGAAGCAGCAAATAAGGAAAATCGTGGTGCCTACGAGACAGACCGATCCTCTCTTCCATGGTCGAATAAGGAAACGTCCTGAAGATAGAAATCTTTACGTGACGCAATGGCAAAACTGACAAAGAAGATAGGTAAATAAAGTTGGCTTATGCTCCTCTTTATGAAAATGTAGGACAGTTGAATGTGCGTGTCTTTGAAATCGTTCGCGAATGCTGTATGCGCGTGAAAATTAAAACAAAATTTATATTCTTTGAATTAACCAGTGAATAAACAACTCTGAAGAGTTATAGTTTCTTATATGCAATTTATATGAAGATAGTATCCATATATTCTTCATTTTCACAGAATTAAACAGAATTTAATTTCTAGTAGATAAACTTGACGTTACCAAAAAAATATGCCTATTAGAATAGTTTATGTAGGCGGTGAATTGATATTAAAATGATATAGAAGTTAGAATTATGCAAGATGTTACAGAATTAATTTCCTTTGACTTAATACATGTTAGAGATAATTTATTAATACGGTAAGAATTGTATATGCATAATTTAGATTTAGGAATATAATCTTTTGCTATAAATAAGATCCTATGAATTTTCTTGCAGAGATTCTGAAGATTGAAGAATGCGATGACAATTTACTAATTCAGGATGAAGATACAGAAATCTTATTTGGTAATCTGTTCAGAAATAAAATATTTAATACTGCAATATTTTAGTTATTTAAACCAATATGAATATACTGCTTTTTTGCAGATGGAAATATCTCACAGGATGAACCTATAGTAGTGAACACTGCCATGACCAATAGACTGGACTCTGATAATGAGAAAGGTAATTATAGTTTGTACAACGTATATATATATATATTTTTTTTAAGAATGTTTTAAAACTTGTAATATTATTTACAATATATACTTTGATAAATTTATTGTAAATTTTTTATAATCGCGTAATTTTTTTACTTTATTTTTGTTTTGTTTGTTGCATTATCGTTTATTTTACTTTGTTAGCAGATGATTTGGTTATTTCAATTATAACTGATTATCAATGTGTAACATGTCAGCGTGTCTTCCAATCAAAGGATGTAAGTTATATTTTTCTTTCTTTTTGAACTCTTGTTTTACATATCTATCAAACTCTTATGGTTTTCATTTCTGTATTAATAACTTCTGTCTTATAATTTTGAGACAGATGTTACAGAAACATGTAGATGTGTGTCGAGAAGAAGATGACTCGACTATTATGCTTGATAATATGGCCAATTATGATTCAGAAGAAGAGGATGAGGATGATCCTCTAAGTTTAAATATTGAAGGTATGTTGCTTTGCATTCAACAGGATTATCTGTTTATTCCCACGTTAAAGGCTTTTACAGTCTGATTTTATTACATATCTAGATTCGGACGAAAGCCAAAAGAACAACAACGAAAAACCTGTCATCAAGCCTGTGCCTGAAACACAATGTCATTGTTGTGCGGAAGATTTAAAGACAGCGCACAGCGGCGGAGAGTACAAGTGTTTACATTGCCACCTCAGTTTTAAGAAAAAGGCGTCCCTGGAAAGACATGATATAGTCATACATTGGAAATGTGATTCGTGTCTATGCAACGAGTGTGGTTCTTCTTTTCGCGACAAGAAGGCTTTAAATAAGCATCGTTATACGACTCATGGAGATCGCAAAATTTTTAAGTATGTTTATATTCACATACAGTACTTATAAAAATTTCCTCAGTTATTAATTAATTCTATGAAATATATTAATTTAAATCATTTTCATCTAAATGTAAAATTATATTTTGACTTCATCATTTCTTTCTGTTGTGTGTATGTGTGTGGTAAATATTTCATATTGACCGCGGATATTTCCTCATCTTTCACAGATAGTGAGAGTATTCATAAATAGATAGTAAGTTTACATTCCTAAGGATTCTATAGTTTGTTCTTGCGCTCCCCTCTTCTGGCCATTTCTCATTTCGTAGCTGGTGGATCGCGAGTCTTCTTCCGCGAGCACTCGCCGATAGCGGATCACTCCATACACGACTATTAAGTTTAAGTAATAAAGTTTTATCTAACAGGAATCGTTCTGATGTTGGTGATTCTTGGTCTTCCTCTCTACCCCAAGGAAACAACAATTTCATTTTCTATTACTCTGCTATTTTTTATTATTTTGCAGTTCTTATTTTTACGGATTTTTTATTTCAGATGTGAACCTTGCGACACTTACTTCTCCCGAAGCTACCACCTAAATCGGCACATAATGCAATCTGGCTGTCACGGTCAGATACTTAATACGTTCAATTGTCAAGTAAGTATAATTATCTATCGATAATTCTCTAAAAATTATCTAAAAATATTGGAGATTTTCGAATTATAATGAATGAACAATGTTGTAGGTTTGTAAGAAAAATTTTACGCGTAAGGATAATCTGCGGGAACATTTGCGTACTCACGCGGGAACGCCTCAGAGACAAAAGAAAAAATGTAAATATTGCCCGAAGGAATTCTTTACGAACCAACAGTTATTGGTACATGAACGCATGCATACGGGAGAGCGACCAGTCCAATGCGATTTGTGCCCGAAGACATTCCTGTCGCCGCTTGCGCTGAAAAAACATCGCCGTGTACACACCGGGGAGAAGCCTTTCGAATGTAGATATGTAAGTAATTTTTATCGAGTCGACGCACTTACAAGTATTTATGCAACTCTTTAATATTACGTGCTTCTCTTGAACGATAATTAAGTAAAAATAATAATATTAATTCTTGTCGCGTCGTTTTATATTACAAGCTATCGTTATGGAAGGAAAATATTACTGTAAGTTTTTAATTGTACATAAACTTGTATATTTATATTCAGTTAATGATATTTTCAAATATATAATTTGCTTATTTTTACTTTAATTAAGTGATTAATTTTCATTAAATGCAATTCTTACGCGAGTCCTAGTACTAATTGTAAGAATTCATGCCTCTTTAGTGTAAAAGGAAATTTGCCGCTCGTGAAACGCTAAATCGTCATCAACGAACGCACACCGGCGAGAAACCACACGTATGTCAGTATTGTGGCAAATCATTCATCCAAGCAGCACAATTAAGGGCACATGTGTTCCATCATACCGGAGAGAATGGTTTTTATTGCGATGTATGCGGCAAGGCGTTTAATCGGAAGGCGCGATTGAATATCCACAAGAAATTTGTACACGAGGGAGCGATTCCATTCACGTGTGACGTCTGCGATAAGGGTTTCACGCGAAGAGAGGACTTGGTGAAACACAGGCTGTTACACACGGGCATCAAACGTAAGTCATGTTTATATCACAAAAGAAAATTATTATACATATATAAGTGTAATATGTGTAATATTTTTTAAGTAAATTGCGTTGTTTTACTTGTATTTGTTATGTACGAATGTATTTTTGCATTACGTTTCAGCATTTAAATGCGATAAGTGTCCGAAAGCCTTCTCGGCGAAATCGTCGTTGCAAGCTCATCTCAATACCCACAGACGCGAACCGCCTCAATCGTGCGTCGAATGCAACCGAGTGTTCATCCGGCAAGATTGCCTGATGCGGCATATTCGTGCGAAGCATCGGGAACTATTGGAGGATGTAATGAACGAGGTCGAAAGGAGACATTTGCAAACGCAGCTATATAACATCACGTCGGCCGCTGCCGCCAAAACGAAAACTGGCCAATCTAGAAAGCTCTCCATTGATGAGTTGTTGAAGGCCATCATAGATCTCTTGAGGATACTTATCGACGAGGAAACGTTACAGGTATAGTTAATTAACTTTATTATACATTGCCTTTTATATTAAAATTAATTAATTACTGATTTAATTGTAATATTGGCAGTTGTTTGGCTGGCCAGAGGCTCCGACACAAGACATCCTCGAAGCCGTGATCAGAAGATGCGGACACGAGCCGATAACATCGGAGACGAATGTAATATTGACCGAGAGGCTACGACAAAATGTCAAGCTTCTGTTCACCGTTGTCATTGACACAGTGAACGATGAAACGGTGAAATCTCTTTTGACAACGAAAACGGTGGACGATGTCATTCTCCACGTTTTGGAGATATCTAATCGAGATTAGGAACAGAGAGATTACACAAAAAAGGTTCATAGTTCTTTTTAATTTTGAATATTAAAAGAGTTATAAGAATCGCATATAAAAAAAAAAGAGATAGCTTTAGTTAAAAAGCCGTATAAGTAAGATATCGAACAAGAAGTTATCAAAAAATATAATCAGAATATATAATTAATTTTGTTTTAAGTTTGGACATTTTTATATTTGACAGAGAGGCAGGTTATCATTAAATGCAATTTGTGTTTTTTTTATATTTAAAAATTTTTTGATAGATTATTATTAGACATGAATCAACTTATGTTTTAATATTGATATACATTTACTATACATTATCTATATTGCGTAACTTATGTTAAGATTTATTGTACAAATAAGACTTGCGTGGTTATGCATGCATGCGTATTATATTTTATATATTACTTGGATTACGGGTGAATAAAGCACACGAGTTTGCTATTAAAAAAAAAAAAAAAAAAAAATTTTCCGAGTTTCGGTTTTGATTTGCCCGCGCATCGTTCCACCGCGACGTTCCCATGGTTACTGTTCGAATTACGTCGTTGGCGGCTTTCGTGGGGGTTCGCGGCCAACTTCCGATTGTCAGTGCTGCAGGCTGCGCTTCGCTGGATGAGGAGTCTCTCGATCGCCCGCGTCGGGAATTACGGAGAAAGGAACGGGAAGTTTTCGACGGCTCGAGAGAAACTTGCCCCGAATTTCATTCCCGGCGGTGAGTATGCGCGTTACTCTTCACGTCGTAACTCGCTCTTTCTTACATTTCGCGAAACGTCGAGCGACAATCGACAATGCGGCGCACGTTGCGTGTCAAAGCGAGGTCGTATCGATTTTCTGCCCTAAACGCGACGCAGTCGTGCCGTCGCGCAGTCGCCCGATTGCGGGCGAATCCGTAACACGAAAGTCAGCGGAAACGCATGACAGATGAGCGTGGCGCCGGGAACGTTCACCGTTCACGTGCTTTCGAATCTTTCAGAACATTTTATATCGCGGGAAATTTTAGTTTGGCAGCGAACGTTATCCACAACTTGAAGTTGCCCCCTATCATTCTGGCGAATCTAGAAAGGCGCGTGAAATACAGAGCATTCACGCAAGATTAATCTTGTAAGAATGAATCAAGTATATGCACGCATGCATATTGTATATTAGAATTATAAAACAAAACTCGACCGAGGGAAGAGGGAGATAAAACTCGCGGTCGTTATCGATCGCAAATCGAGAAAGTATACTCCAACTCATTACTCAAATTAATGAAGAATTAAAAGTAATTAGTTGGCATTTAGTTCAAAATGGTGTAATTTTCATATCGCGAACCGATCACGCACGCATAATTTCATGTTTAATTGATCCAAGACTGTCAGCGCGATAATGTTAATACAAAATCGTTTTATCATATACCACATTTTTATTCAGTCTAATTCTATATTGCAATTTCTCCGCGGATTGTTTGAATATACGGATGTTCAGCGCGCAGAAAATCGAAGAAAGCGCGAATCGAAAGAACGTTATGCTCTGTCTACCGGATGATCATCCTACTTGTGACTCACTCGAATACATAGCGTAGATGGACAAAAATCATATCTAAGGCCCGATTCTACGACTTATTTTAACCGAAGTTTAACTAATATTATCCAATAGAAGAGTTCGTTTTATATAAAACATGCTCTTCTATTGGATATTGTTAGCTACACTTCGGTTAAAGTAAGTTGTGGAATTGGGCCTTATGTCCATTTCTATCAATGCAGAGTAACTTTAATTTTGGTTCAACTTACTTTCTATCTTTTTTTTTTAGTCCTAATGTCCATTTTTACCAATACAGATTAATTTTAATCTCTGCTTAACTTAGTTTTCATTTTTTTCTAATTCTTAGGATTAGAAAAAGATGAAAAGCGAATTAAGCCGAGATTAAAGTTAATCTGCATTGGTAGAAATGGACATTAGTCTAATAGTAAAAAAAGAGTAGTCAGATGAGCCACAAGTAAGATTATCCTCCAGTCTAGACAGAGCATTACACGCATGTGGGCATCGAATCCGTTTCCCGCGCGTGACGACGACGGTCCCACTGCCGTTGTATGCGCGCGCATCGCGAGTCCCATTGGCCGGGCGCGGTCACGTGCGCCGTGAGCCGTTGGCCGCGCCGCGGCGCGCTTCACCGCGCTCATTCGCGATCCGGACGTGGTGGTGAGTGCATGTTCGTGTGCGCGCTCGTGACGTATGACGTGAGATCGTTTAGCTGTTACGGCGCTGCGCGTATCCAACGGCACATACGCACTGGTGTCGTCAGTGCCAGTGACAGCCGGTCGTCTCCGTCGACGTTCCAGGTGAGGAGGTCACGTCGCCGGTATCCTCGCCAACCGCGCCAGGTCTATCGATCCACTTCAAGGTTAGAGAGCGTAAGTAGAAACGCGCCGGCGATCAGTGACGCGCTCTCCTCGACGGCGCCTCCTCGCCGTGAGAGCATTCCCCGCGTATAAGCTAATTCGTTTATATATAGAGCGTGATGCACCGCCTTCCTACGAGCTGCGAGCCTTCACGATCGTGCCCACTTTCCCCGGCGCCGATTTCGGCGCGGGGCGGATGCGAGAGATCGATCCGCGATAGAACGCAGGATTGATCGTGCACTCGTACGTTTCCGCGATCGGAGTACGGGCGATGTAGGCACGACGTAGACGCGGGTAGACTTTCGATTGTGCAGCGATGTGCGAAATCTAGATTCCATCC
>VBVR01004225.1:0-15008 GCA_011638315.1 Tetramorium parvispinum
GGAATATAATTTATATGAAAAATAATATATAATTCAGAAATTCAAAAACATTTCTATAGAAAAAGAAAATTGCCAACTAGAATTGGCAAAAATGTTACAGAATCTGTTTGTCCATTTTTATTGGAAAAAATTTTAGTTTAAAATCTAATATTAGCATATAATTTGATTTAACACAATCAAGTTTAGATAAAATGTATTTAATTGCAATAATATTCGATAAAGCTTGTTTAAAAAAATTCAATTACTTATATATTTTTTTATCGAGAACCTTTTTTTATTAATAATTAATCATATAGCATTTGATAAGTGAAATAACGATATTTTAACAATTGAGAAACGAAAGAAAAGAAGCTAATTTGAGGGCAATACTAAATTTCAATATTATAATTAGATTCGATATCAGAACCTCTGTTAAAAGCTTGAGTTTTGTAAAGGTACGGTCTTACGCTGTCCGTAATTTATTCGTAATATGTTTTTCAATGTGCAGCGTAGCAAACTGCTGATATAACTCATTCTTTATAAATTTTAATTAATATTACTCATGTTTATTAATTTCATTATTAATAAACATAAGCGTTAATTGCATTTTTGGTGCGCTATATGTAAATTTCGTCTGCCAAGGATCATAATAAATTGAGATCAGGTGCGATACCGTGAAAGCCGATAATATATTACAGGATATTATTCCGATACTTGTGATTTGGTGCACGAAAGTTTGATAGAAGTTAAAGAATCGTTAGGCATCACGCATTTCAGGAGCTGCCGTTTCAGCTGGGAGCAGGGTGTTCTCGAAATAGAGAACAGTGCGAGCGGAAGGCATAGTCATTTGTCATTATTATAAAGGACTCAGCAGTGAATAATTACGTCTTAGTAACTTTATGTCTATATGTTGCCTGTGCAGCATTTATAACTTGATCTCCATGTGACGCTCCGTAACGTATCGTTTACAATCGAGCAAATTTTACGTTAAATTACGCGATATTACTCAAATACTAGGACAAAATTTTACAAAATTATTTATATAAGTCAAGTACGCTAGCTTTGCTCGCTTTCAAGATTAACCTAATCACATGTCGTTTCGCATGCAATAAGCATGCCAATGTAAAATGTACGGTGTAAACGCCACGAAAGACCACTGGTCATCGGACGGAGTCACCGCAAGGGATAAACCAAAATTTCGAATTTGCATTCGTGCGTACAGAAGACCGCGTATTCCCTGTCGTCCATAAAGCGGGGCAAACCAAAATCCACGGCGGTGCATTTATCACGTAGAAATTGAGCCGCAAACCAAACGTCAAAGCAGCATGAGTCCGTCTGCGCCGCGACAAGCGTACAGCAGCGTTGTTTCGGAAACCATACGCGCGGTCGGATCGGTCATTGTCCGCCAAATTATTTCCGGCATTATTGCACCGATCTACTCATATCGAGATTAATTGTAAACTAACAGTAATTAAGATCACTATTTGAAATGTAACTTGTTTAACTTGTAAACTCTCGAATACTTCGCTCAAGTTGACTTTGCGCAAGTTCTCGCGGCGCTGCCATCAAATTATGCTTCAAAGCGTGTAATAAATGCACATGCAGTAAATATCGATGTTGAACTTTTCAATGCCTCTGATAATATATTAATATAAATTCCCAGCATTTAATGATAGCGTCATAATATTATCTACGCCTAGTTTTGGTCCATATAGTTGATAGATTATTCGCAAAGCATTTATAGATGCACTTGCACACAAACGGGCGGACATTCACCAAATTAACGATTTATGCATTCAACGTTTCGGTTGCTGATCAATACTTGGCAATATACTGTTTGTTTATTTACTACGTTTTGAACAAACATTTACTGCGGATACGCCAACTATACGCCCAACTTCCTCTTTTATATTCCATCGGCCGCACTGCCTACGTATTCGTATTTTACATACGGGAATATGTCAAGGAATGTAGTGGAAACGTCCGTGTATTAGTGAATTCCTATCGAAGTTAATAACACGAAACCATCTGATATACCAAGCGAAAACACAAGCTGCATCTGCACAACACGATGTATGTCCAATATAAAGTGTTTTGAAAACGTTATATTTTGTACTGAATTCTCTGTGGTAAATAACCATTCAATATTGACAACCATTAACTTTCCAAATGTTTCAAATTGAATATTTCCAATTATTTCTTAATATCACAATTGCTTGTTGTTACTGGACAATTTTTTAGTACAATTTGAAATCAAAAAATCTCTAATTCCGTCATCTCTTTTTCAAACTGGAGAGAGTTTTAAGAATTTTCGAGTAATGAATTTCAAAGTATTTTTTGGTATTTTTATATTCCATCGGCCTGTCCGTAAATAATTAGTAATGTCATATTAAACGGATTTAAAAGTTCCAAAATTTATTCTAGTCCGATCAAATGTAGAGCCTCTTACATCACCGCGAAACTCACGAGAGTTACGTGGTCGCAACTCCAACAGTAGAGATCTCGTTTCGGGCAAACCATGATCTCTGACGCTTGTCGAAATCCGTAAAGCCAGTCTAACTGGAATTTGGTCCGTGGACACAAAGGTAAGAAAATTGGATTCGCCGGTCCGTTCCATCGACCGCAATCGAAGCCGTTGTCGACAACTATGTGTGAAAAGTTGAAAAATGACATCGCCCTGACACGAAGCATGCAAACTTGCATATGGTTGGACAATGACAAAGGGAAATAACCTTATTGTCTACTGTCGGGACGGCGACGGTGAGTCACGTTTGCAAAACTTTGATTAGTCTTCGAACCACTTATTGACGAGCTGCAGCAAAACTTTGTTCATGGACGGAGGAAGCTGCTAGAACTCAGCCATGTTGCGCTAAATACAGGATAATGGACAAAGTAAGCGCGAACCGGAAGATGGAAAATAATTAATTGAAAGGGAGTTGGATGCGTGGTGCAAAATGAAATAATAACTTTCCGAAAATAAAACTTTCCGAGGAGAAAATAAGAGAAAAAATGAGTACCGATGAATCATTGCTGGCGTGATAATAATAATAAATTAGCAAAATAATTCTCGTTGAGATTTTCTATTATATTTAATGAAACAATTTTTCAGATTATCAAAACAAAATAATACGCGATATACAACGACTTTCATTTAATGTGTTAAGAATAAAATATGTTAAAGGATAAAATATGTTGAAAGAGACTTCAAGAAGGGAAGTTCTTGTGCAGAATTATTTTATATTACGATAAATTTAACAATATAATTAGCTATGACATTTACAATGCAAAGATACACATTCTAAGCACGCCTATCGGCGTATGCAGATGCGTGTTAGAAAGCTATAGCTCAGGATTCGCACAGATGTAGGTGGTAGATTGCAGTAGAAGGGCTGACGCTCAATTCGAGCCTCTCTACAAATCAATGTATGTCAATAATACTGTTTAATGCAGACAATATGATATAATAACAAAATAAATAGCAAGTAATTATCGGAATATGTTTAAATAAATTAAAGACTCGTAACGATAAAAATTTTAATAATAAAAAATTAATAAGCAACATTGTCCGATAGTAAAATTTGATTGTGTAAATTAATTAAAATACCAAAAATGTAAAATTCCATTTTGTTCGTTAATTATTGTTACGTATCAACATGTTGATTTTAATTAACTTTAGTAAATCGAATGCACGTGTAAAATATATCATTTCCTTACAAACACAAATTTCGTTATGAACTTTAATTTCAGTAGTTGGCTATTATTTTACGTATCAAATAGTACGCTTTTACGTGTGTGTGTGTGTGTGTGTGTATCAACGTATGCGTGTATTGATTAAATATGAATATTTTAGTATGTAATTACATGTTAATGGATTAATGTTAAAATTTGTTTCAATTTGTTTGACATTATTTAGAGAGTTTGCATAAATTGTTTTCTAGAATTCCATTCTCGATTAAATTCAAGAAAGTGATACCACTATGCATCACAGTATTGCTGTCCTACGAGTAGAAAGACAATCCAGCACGCGATTCCCTTTAGAATTGATGCACACAACGAATCAGTGCGGTCGGGCAATCGAGAAGCACTTATTCAACATCTATTCGATCTACATAGCAATCCTATGCAACTTCTACTGAGAAACACAAGAAAAAAAAAGAATAAAACGTAAAAAATTCGAAAGTTAGCTTAATCTCAAACTTAATAGCAAACAAAAATTTTAATTACTAAATTAAAATCACTCTAATATTTCTTTATTTAATTTCCAAATTTATTCAATTAATTTAATAACTTTAAAAAGATAATGGATATTAAAATTTGTGTGTTTAAGTACGCGTTTATACACCACTATATCACCTGTTATCAATTTTCAGATATTTATCATCTGATTTTATATTTTTATATTTTGCTTTGTTTACATATAAGTAAAGCTATAATAATCAGTTAATATTGATAATATTAATTGCTTATAATGTAACAAATTTTGTAATTTCAATTTACATATTTTGAAATTTTTAGTTCTAATTATCATCAATATATATACCATTGTTGATATTTTCTTTTTTAACATACAACTTGCACGTTTTAAGCAGTATGGAAAGACACTACTCTCGTATCATCATAGAGAGTCTTGGTTCGTCGTTTATAATTAATGTAGTAACGAGTCCTCGTCAAACTAATTACACAGGTATAAACTTGAGTATAGCGTGAGACGGGAACACCGTTAAAAGTTTGGCCGATATGCAGGTTATATGCGCGCAAAGTCGCGAAAGGGAAGAAGTTCGTAACGACTTCGAGACAATTCGGAATACGAAAGTCTTATTTATAAGAACCGTGGTTATTTGCATCGCTCCAGTAACTTTGAGTACCTATATCTATACTGTCCTCTGTTCCTTTTATTTGTGATTTACATATAACAATATAGATCTGAAAAATAGCTGATATTTAATCAATACCATATTCTAATAATATGATGAAAAACGACTGCGGAATGTAAAGAAATTCCTAAAGAGATTCCCTTTTCCTTTTATCCACAGATTTCCTGCATGTCTTTCCTAAGACGCAAGTTCGATCTTGAAAACGAAAATAGGATAGCGATAATCCGAAATAAATGTATTCAGAATACGTGTTTAAAATATGCGCGCCAAGATACTTTACATAAATTGATTATTTCATCAAGCATCGGGTGAGTGCTTACTGGCATGGGCTGTCCTTAAGTAGTTTAAGTCAATCATTCTTCGTACTCGTCCGACACTGGGCGACTGAGAATAAACAGCTGGAACAGCAAACTCATGGATCCTGCATTAGAGAGCAGTTCAAGCAACCATCTTATTAACATTATTGATCGTGAAGCAAGAAATAAGTCTTTTGTTACTATTAATGAAGTTGCTGTTCCATAGTTTTCTCCTGCAGCCGTCAGAATAAATCAAATAATTATCCACTTTCGTTACAAAACAGAAAATGTTTTATCTGATAAATTTAGCTATATATATATTATATATGTGTATGTATATATATATATAGAGGTACGCACACATGTACCTAACAACATGATAATATAAATGGAAGGAATATAAGATAAAGTTTAAATTCGCCATATAAACAAATGTAATATGCGTTCAGTTTCAAATAATTTATATTATTTGCAATAATAATATTAGATGCATACATTAATTAAAATAATACCTGATAAATATCGGAAATAAATACTTTACCAGTATGGAAAGTCTACTGTGATGGAAATGCCGAAAATATCATTCATGACATAAATTCCTTCTAAGCTACGTTGGCTCGTTTCTCGCAAATATTTGGCGTGTTTAATGCAGAAGAACACTTGGGCTCGTCTATCGATGGCACACGCAAGACTCGGAATTTTCGTTTAACATATTTTTACTCACGTGACATGATTTGGCATGACTTTGTACATATAATAACGACAATATAAAATCATAATCAAAATAATATTTCTTTCACATATATTCCTAATAAGTTGAACAAGATTTTGAAGATTTTGATTCTTAAATCAGTTCTCAAATCGTGTTCAAACTCGCATTCGCAAGAATGCAGACAAATGCATACAACTCTCATTTCATGGTATGAAACAACTTGTTTCACTCAACCCCCACCGCACTCTCACTTAGAAAGATTGAATTCCAAGTACTCGCAAACCAACGAGCGAAATGTTCTGGTACACTGTTTGTAAATGCTTCCTATGCGACTCGAGCTTTGCTCGAGAGATTGGTAAGTTCAGCAACGATTTATTGATCACGATACATCGCAATCGCAATGATGTTGTTTCCTTTTTTCCTTTCTTTATAGCAAATGATATTGATAAACGTAGATTTTTCCCATAGACATAAATTTAAAACTTAAATAAATGAACGCACGATAAATATTTTTATTATTGATTAATTTTACGTAAAGAATAAAATTATTTGATTTTAAAAAAGTAAAAATTCATAAAAACATCCACAGAAAAGCATATTAATAATAGCAGTAATTAAAAATAAGAAATTTAACTAAAACGATAACATAAGTATACAGATAAATCTCCTTCTTGCAATGCCATAGTAATCAGCCACATTGTGTCAATATCAATATTTATTGGCAACAAAGTGTTACCTGTCTTAAGAGTTTCGGCAATATCAAGTTCCAAACTGTTTCAAAGGCTTGCAACTATCAGTTTCTGCTGAATGCTTTCATTGCATCTATACGTTAAGGATTAGATCCTTTAAGCGCGATAGTTGTATAACCGAAACAATGCCGCGTGAAGAAACAATACGTCAACGTGTATTAGAGAATCGTGGAAATTTAACACAAAAGCTTATGTTTATAATTTATGTTGAAAATTATGATAAGATTACATATTAACCACATCGATTTTAATAACCTTGACATACATTGTCAACTAATTCTGATTAACTTGTAAAAGGATTTAGCTATTGCTCGTTGTTTATTAAAAAGTTATCAAATAAAATGACCCTATATATATGTTGAATGCTATAATTTATATTTTATCGAGTATAAATTCTGTTATTTACATATATACATATTTAAATAAATACTTGGGCGAAAGAGAAATTGACTCATGTAAAATTGTTTATTAAAGAAATATTAACAAATAAACTATATGAATATGTGGCAAATATATTTCGATATTCGAAAATATCAATGACATAAATAACCGTAATTTAATTCAATTTATTGATTAAACTTTTATTCATTGTTTTCCTTTGATTTTCTAACATAAAGTCGAAAATATATAT
This sequence comes from Tetramorium parvispinum, assembly GCA_011638315.1. Classification (NCBI taxonomy): domain Eukaryota; kingdom Metazoa; phylum Arthropoda; class Insecta; order Hymenoptera; family Formicidae; genus Tetramorium; species Tetramorium parvispinum. The sequence continues at coordinate 7,242 of VBVR01004225.1, forward strand.
GGAGAAATATACACTATCTTATATCGGAAATCGAAGAAAATAACTTTTGGTTGTTGATAACCTTTTAATAAACAACGACTAAAATTTTTTTAACACTACTCATAGCTTGTATATCCTTATCAATATATACACTATATCAAAATCATTGAAATCAATGAAGTCGCCTTTAATATGGAATTTTACTTGTAATCATCATTACAGTGAAAATACAGAGACCACATTCTAACAATATTATGAAATTATTGTAGTTCTCATAAAAATATTATTTTAAAAAACAGAGAAAATCCCAAATGTTATTTATTATTATATATTCCAATAATTTTACGCGCTTTTATAAATTTGAAAAAACTTCATTCTATAGATAAATAGTAAAAAAGGAATACAAATTGTATATTATAAAATAAATAAAATTTTACATACAGCTTTCGATATAAATAAGTTATTTTACATTGAATAAACATGTCAAATATATTTGCACAAGAAGCACAGAGTTTCGTGCATCATAACTATCATTTGCGTCATAATAATAGAGTAGCACGGCCACAAAATTAGGAGGAAAATATCTACCGCCATCCGCGGAATTTCCTTTGGGAGAATTAGGATGAGCTAAGTGCTGCATAGTAACTGCACATGGGAAAGGGGACGGGAAAATCAACAAAGTCTCTATATAAAACAGTGGAGTGTTTGGCTTTTAGAAGATAATGTAATATTGCATACCTTCATTCAAAATGTTATGTTTATTATATATATTCTTATACGAAGTTTACACAGAAACAGTGTAAAATATTTTAACAGTGCTTTTTTATATTTTCTATGGCAATTAAAACCGTAAAGGAATAAAGAGATTTGTATAAAAAAGAATCCTAAAGTTAAAAAGTTTGATATCGGTATGTCTACGTAAAAATTGCGTACGTAAGTCACGTAGACGCGAGACCGCGTCGACAAATTCATATGTTATGTTGAATTCTGAAGATGAAAGCGCATAACTTACCTTAAGAGTATTCTGTAGATTTTGTACTCTACAGTGCATGTAGACTTGTGCGCCGAGTTGTACGGTAATGTTGCTTTCTGGATCCTCGAAAAATGGCCTCGGTTCAGGAGTGCCACCTGTTTCAGTCACGAAATTCTCCACCTCGTAAACCTGCGATAAAAGCTAAAATGCATCCGCTCCTTCCATTATTTAACAAGCTTGTAATATAATTAAGGAAACCGTGGTCTCTTAAAACAACATAAAACAGTTGCAACCATCATTAAACTTAAGTATATACATATAATATTTAAATATATATAATATTTCATCCGACACACAGTAAATGGTGAATACACGAAACATTCAAACGTAAATGATAGTAAAAGCAATCTGAATTGCAAAATTTGATAAAGCAGATAAATTTATTTATACTGAAAAATATGCATTTCACTGCGGGAATTGTTCATAAGATATATCAAGCCGATATTAAATTTTAGGAAATATATTGTAATATGCTATTCGCACAAAAAATCGTATTAAATTTAAATATTGCATTGAATATTCCGTTACATCTGTCTTATTAAAACATTTCAAAAATAGATTGATATTGCGCTTTCACAAAATTGGCAATTTAAATCATTATTGGTGACAATACAAAATTTGAATATTATGAACAGCGAATTATTTTAATAGATTACTCCAATTGTTCCAATTATTCTTATTTTTACTTATATGTGTACAATAAAATATTTTAAATGTAACTTTCACAAATTTAAACAGAGATGATAAATATAAAAAGAACATCAATGATATTGTTATCTCAAGAAAAATGCATGTAACAAACATTTTTTATATATTTTATATAATTCCTTAAAAATGTAGAACTTTTATTTAAAATTTTTCGAAAATGAAAATAACTGAAAAATTTGTGGCAATGCATTAAAAATGGTCATATATATTAACTATTAAATTTAAACAACTCATGAAAATCTCATAATATATGTATAACTTACGTACCTCTGTGAATGGTGAACTAAGTTCGTGCCAAAATGAACGTGGCAAGTTTTCAAAACCTGGAAATGGCTTCGCACCTGCAACAAGATTTTTAAAATATTTTATATTTATATTTACTTATAAATAGTAAACAAATGTATTTTAAAAAATGTATAGCTTTAATAATTATAATGAAATTTTCTAAAATTATCTCTATTCTTTTATTTTAGAACGTAATAAATTTCTAATCGAACTTTGCATTAAACATGTAAAGTTAAATGCAAATATAGCGAAAACGAAGTCAGATATAAAAAAATTTATAATATCATTCTAAGTTTACTAAAGTCTTGGAAATATTAAATTTACGGTACAAAAAGTTATTCGTGATGCATGTATGACATCGAAAAGGATTTCACTTTCCACCTTGATGTACAACGACGAAGCGAATCCCTGCACTTGCCGACATCTTGAATGGCCTTATCAGCAAGAAGCATACGCGACTATGTAACTTTCTGAGACGGTACGTGCAAGTATATTCTCCTTATAAAGTTGCATAACCAATGGTAGATTTCTCAATATGCCACACGTCTCAAATGCAAGAAAAGATTATATAATAAACTTTTTAAAAAAAAAATTATTTATCTTTATAAGGAATTCAGAGAAGTTTTGTCATGATAATTTCAACAAAAAATTATAGTTACAATATGTATGCGAAAAAATAAACGCGACCATATTCACAGAAAACAAACTTAAATTCGCAAAACCATGTATCCCAATGTTGAAACGTAAAAGCGAGGAATAGTTTCGGTGCGCGCGAATATATATGCAGCCATCGGCATGTTTTTATTACATCTCACTGAATAAATAATTCCACGAAAATTCACGGTAAACGCATACAGCAAAAGTAAACGTCCCGTTACGAGATGTTTTACAAACAATGCGTGTATTGTGTGTGCACCTAAACGGATTTACCTGTAATGAGAAAAAAAAAAAAATTCCTGCAAAACAATGAATATGTATTGTATAAACGTGTAAATAGGAAGAATTTTGAATGTTAAAAATTTAAATGTCAGAAATAAGAAATTAAGTGTAACCTAATCTAAGAGCTATATAATAAACGATATGATACAGGATGCAGACTCACTTGTACCACTCATTTTATTCGAAAATGAAATGTCATATGAAAATAAATAAAAAAATTTTATAGGAAAACGTGCTCGAAGAATCGATTGGTGCTATTATGGTCTTCCATAACAAATCGTAAGAGATTGAACCAAAGATAACTTTGAAATTTCAAATAGAACCATATATCGAATGTGGTATCATTCGATACATGGTTCTCAAAGGTAAACAACTTTTTCTGAAATCATATTTTTTTTATTATTTCAACTATTAATGGAGAAAAATTGAAACAAAAATGAATTGAATCGAGGCGATACCGGGGAAAAAACAAAAAAACAAATTTTAATATAACTAATAAATAACTTTTATTCTTATTAAAATAGTTTTTCAAATTTAAATGTTAAATGTTTAAATTGCCTTTCATTTTCTTTAAAGTGTAAAGCTTGTATTCGGATTAGATTCTTTTCATTTCCGTATGAATAAAAACGACTTCGTTTTCAAATAAAGGAATAGTACAGGTGATCTGATATACCCTGTATATGACAAGAATTAAATGATAATATTATTATATACTACATAGAATGCATAATTTTATCATATTATTATTTAGTTCTTATCATATATCATATATCATATCGTTTATATGCATATATAAAATATAGACGCATATTGCAATGCTACTCGTTAGAATTTTCGCAATTATGTCATCTTCTCTACTCCTGTCCGCGATCGAAGACATCAAGCATCTTATAAGGATAAGCATAGGTTTACATAGCTTGGCACCATACGCGCGCAGATCGAACAGAAGGAGGTAATAAAGCCAGTTTCTGAGCAACGTCGTCATTTTTCGAGGCGATACCGGGGAAACCGTGCAATCTGGTCTCTTATAAAGCTCGCACCGTTGAAAGAGACAAGCAGAGCGCAGAAAAATAAAGGAAACCGCGATAGAATTCGAAGAGACCACGCGCAAGAGGATGGCAATATTTCTCTCCATCAAATTCGACGATTCAAACGGGGTTCTGGTTCCCCACGGCCGGCTACGCTCAGATTCGGTTCAGCAGTCAGAGAAACTTTGTCGAGGATCTTTTTCATCTCACCATGAGGATCTAAAGAAATCCCGACTATGTGAAAGATGCACTTCGAAATTATTTTCCCAGCTGATCGTCCTCGCGCGCAAGCAACTCCCTTTCATCTCGTTCTGACGAATTGCCCTGCTTTCTCCCTATTTCTCCATCCCCGTTCCAAGGTCTCGACCTAACTATTTCTCGTACAAGGATGGGATAATCCTCAAGAGATGTATCAGTTCTAGCAACTGGCGTTGCAAAGGACCTCTCCCTCTCGCTTACGCCAATCTAATAAGTTGAATTCTCTCGCTATAGAGAGACACCTTGGAAAAGGAATGAGGCAAAGGGACTTTTAATATCCGCTAGAAAGACGAAGCACATAATCTCCGCTACAAGGATAAGTCCGATTACTGGTCAGGATTTCGTTTTAGATACGTTTGCAAGCACGGATTACGTCTCGACGCATCAGAAAGTTACAAATTTGTGAAAGAAACTGTCGCGAGTGAATTCACATGAATCTCGGAAGAATAACGAACGAAGGAAGTGACAGTTAAAATCTTTTCAATTTTTAATTGTATTGTTAAATATATCCAAACATTGGTTTATCGAACAGAAACGAGGATACTAGCAGCATTAAAATTAGCTTGGAAACATATATATTTTTACGTATTAAATTTTAAAAACAAAAATGAGAAATAGGCGTTTCTCGATGAATTCTCAGGCCCGCCTTGTTGTAATATATTTTCGTGTTACACAAAGACAGCGAGCAGTCGCGCCCAGATCCAATACGCTTCGAAAGTGCCCTATATTATTTCTGTCAAAGGAAAACAGACTTTCGTACCGTTCGGAAGTATCGTGACCAATTGCACGATTCTCATACTTCTTCTTTCCCTTCAATTTCAGCATTTCATCCAAACGTTGTAAGAGCCGCCTCGAATCTAAAAGTACGTCGGATCGACCGCGGTTTGTCGCTTGGTACGGCGTCAAATTTATGGAAGCCGTCCGTCCTCGTGGATTTATGAGAATCCAATGCCTTAATTGGAAAATTATAGGACAACGTCTGGCTACCGACCGTTCAGCTCATAGCTCGTTATTAAGCATAATCTGATTTTCTCTTTTCCAATAACTATGCCTGAACATTTTTTCGCTGACAACAAAAACTAGCTTTCCACGCGCAAGCCAAAAAAACAAATAACGATACAAAAATTTCGTTCATGTATACAGCAAATCCGCTTTTCATATTCTCTTTTTTAATCTTTATCATTCTTTTAGTTTTATCTTCGTGGTATTAAATATAGTGTAAGGTAGAACAATTATTTGTTCCACGATAAAGATTATTAAAATCATTTTCCATTACAATATTATATGAATACTCTTTATTTGTGAATAGTATTTTACAATTTACCTAAATGTGTGGCAGTGCATAGAAAATATATCTGGTGAACCAAAATGGAGGCCACCACGGCCGAAAGACGACTCAACATCGTAGTCGATCCTCAACTCATTTCTATTCCCAAAGTTGGTACGCGGCGGCACTATTGTTTATCTGCAAACACAAGAAACAAATATTTATTCATTTAATTTAGCCTTATTATAGCGAAGAGAAAGGGGATTTATATTATGAAACAGGTAAATAATTAATGTATTGTATAGCAATTTCATTTTGGCTGAATTTTAATCGTAAACGTCAATATTATAAATTCAAAAACACCAACGCGTAAAACGACGACCAGTCAATGTGTTGTAATTAACAAGATACAAAGCGAAATTATCAAACGACATTAAATATCGATTTACTTCAACACCAAATGCTGCTACCAAATCAAATGGTTCTCTTCGGATATCTCGGGGCCAACTTCGTATTTTCTCTAAAGCTTCCGCTTTACTCGAATTTACAGTACACAGAACATTTCGTAATAGAGAAATCACTGTTATATATATGCAGCGTGTATACGCAGAATACGGAGATTTCTCATCTTTTCGAAATATAAGTTACAATATGAACGTATCAGACGTACCGCATAAAATTGAAATTCTAGAAAAACCACAGCGAGCTAATTTAAGTGGAACATATGTAAATTTTTAATTACGGCAGTAAATACGAAAGTCGGACAAATTTGAAAAATCAACGTGGACACTTTAAATATAGAACATTTTCACGAGAATCAGAATGTTGGATGAAATCCTAAGCTAATTTAAGCCGAAGATATGCGCCGTAAATTATACATTCGTGCATTATTATTTATAACATCATAAATGCATCGCATAAATTATATTGTTTACATTTCCTTGTTAATTCGTAATATTGTAATTCAAAACGGGCAATCTGAAATAATCTAATTGCATTATTATCTTTATACATCACGTTATTATGTTACGTAAACATTATAATATTATAATATTATAATGCATTACAATATTAGATTTATGTGCTTTTTGTTATATATAAATATATATAACCAAACTTATATATAATATAAAACCCTATTAAATTTGATTACTTTCTTGAAAATTTCTCAATAGTAACTCTTGTAAAAATTTACTAACAAGAGGTTACCTTTCGTCAGTGGTACAATCCCTAAGTCACGATCTTTTCAAATACGTCGTGATCAAGTTACGCTGAAAAAGCTCGAACCCGTTCAAATGAGGAGAGTAAGATCGCCATGCCTGACGGCCATGAAGACGCACGGATCCCGAGCACGAAGTGAATCAACCGGTCGCTCGAAGTCAAACAGAAGATTGTTACCGCGAAATTCCGCGTGATTCAATTTGGCCGGAAGTTCGGGGGTGGAAAACACGGTTGCGCGACTCGACAGTTCCGCGCGAGAGAGCAAGGGAGTCCCGGTTTGCTCTAACGAATCTATCGACAAGTTCGGGATTTCTACAAGCCCCGCGGCAGCTCTTTCACCGACTGTCACTTTCCACGTGCAGCGTATCCTCCCTTCCGATCGACCGCACGCTGAAAAAGGACAGGGCCGTTTCATACCCTACCACGATCCCGCCATGCCCGTGGAACTAAGAAAGGACAAGCAATTTTCAGTTCTCCTGAAACCCGATAACCCGAGGACCTGTCGCTTATTCGCGAGTTTCAAATTATTTCACCATCTGGCGCAGGTGCCGGCACCGGTAACGAGTTGCGGCGCCGCTCGCGCCAGCAAATAAAAGTCTCTCGTATCTGACTGTTCGTCGTTGTTTGAACGAGACAAACTACGAACTACGTACGCGAATCAACGGTACGAAAAGCGAGTCGGGGAGACGGTTGTGTGGGATTCGGTGGCCGGAAAAACGTAGGTAAACGCTGTCGCGTCGCTGATAAACGGGTTAGCCGCGTCAGCGAATGACCAGATAGGGATTATTTTTGGTAATTTAACTGTTTTGCTAGCGTGAAAGCGTTTATTTTCGTCGCGCTCTTATTTTTCTCTCGAGGTTATCGATAAGTTCTGAAAAACCGCAATTTCTCACCACGTCGCACAGTGGGGCAGATTCCCGAAAAGCTGGTCAAAAGTCGAAAAATTTAAAATATTTACTTGAAACATCGTATATAGGAGTTTTTGGGGTCGCTGATAACGAATTTAAAGTCAAAATTAAAAAAGAAACAAAATGGCGGCTACAAAATAC
>VBVR01004226.1:0-15006 GCA_011638315.1 Tetramorium parvispinum
TTATTACTCTGATATTTATACAGGTGTCATATGAGATATATGAGCGTGTCTCCGAAAATAATATGATGTTCATAAATAATGAAAGCAGATTACAGAAAGAAGAAAAGAAGAGAGAGAGAAAAAAGAATCTTTTAAAGCTAAATTTATGAGTAAATTAAATGAGATTTGTCATGAATAATATATGAAAAATTATCTCACTAGATCTTTAATACTCCAAAATCTCGCATAAATACATTTTATGCGATATAATATATAATATATATAATGTACAATTATATAATAGTACATTATTCGTAAATAACTAGAAGTAAGTTAACGGATAAAGTTGTTAAATATCGTCGTAAGTTATAATATACAGTTATATCATATCATCAATAATTACACAGTTATATCAAATAATTACTATAAATCTAATTTTCATTATTTATATTAATGCATTTTGATGTATGATGTACAGTTTCACAAAATAGCATATTAATTATTCTAATTAATTGCAATCACTTATTACCGTCAAAAGGAAAAACACGTTTGATTAAGAACACGTAGTGAACAGCTATTAACAATAAAACTATTTTTCACAAAATCAAGGATAAAAAATTCTCGTCATTATTTATTATTTAGCATTACTTGAAATAACGAGAGCAAAAAAATATTGTTATCTATTTTCTGCAAAAGTTGCATCTCGGTCAATTACACACAATATTTTCATCAAGCGAAAAAAATTTTTTGTGTCGAAAATTTGCCCCTTTATGGATAACATGCGTTGTTATTTTCCCTTTACACTTATCTATATGTGTCACAGCAAATTTTTTTTTCTTTTATAAATGTTTTAATTCTGCATCATATCTAACCGTAATGGACTCGATTTTAAATTGCGAACAGCTGAATGTGAAACAATTTTTAGCATCGTCCTAGTTCTGTTGGACGGTAACGGTTCCAATTAAAATATCGTTATCGTGGCGGCATTAATTGGTTTTTTTACGAAAAAGAAACAAAGACTACGTTTAATTGTTTCAAATTAAATATATCATTTTAATATAAAAGTCCTGACACAATTGTCACAGTATGTATATATGTATATGTACATAATAAGATAAATCTATGTATTATTTATATTTTGTAACGATTTTATTATTAAATAGTTAATTTATTAATGTTATAATCATATGTAGGTCCTGAAAATGCAGCAAAAAGAAAACGGAACACAAATCGCTAATTCTGTCACATTTTATGGATTGCGATTCTGTGTTTTAATTTCGCAAAAGAAATGCGTGCTGAAGGAGAGAATTTGGGAGAGGAAGCTCGGATGAATTAATAATCTAATCGCGATTGGAAGTGTTTATTATGGTGTTAATGTTCCACGATATTCCCGGCTCGTCAGAATGAAAATGTATGTTAACAGTGCTGCATCTCGCGTTCGAATGTTTGTATATACACGTGGTGCACATCTCGCATAGATTCATTCGCGAAAATATGCGTACGTGTGGGTGCGGAAGGAAATATCATGGGTTACAGATTGTCACGCGGTTCTGTTTTCATGCCGCTCGTTTGCCGCGAGGCGAGGCGAGGTATAATGATAACAGCGCGACTACCGGGGCGCTTCCGGGATGATATACTAGATCGTGATCCGAGCTGTTGATTTTGCGGGGTAACGCGAGGAGCCTCCGTTTTCGCGAATTATCGGAAGCTACGCGCAAGCACGCGCGTTTCATCACGCGTTGGCTTAAACGCGAATAGAGGGAGGAAGATTTATCGCGATTACTTCGTATCAGCTAATGTATTAGCGCTTAATGAAGTACTTAAAAGCCCTGTAACTCTCGCCACATAGAAGTATAAAGAAAAAAACGGTAGAAGTATGTACACGTGTGCAGAATAACCTGCGCCGTATATCTCTATATAGTTTGGTAGCACTTTATGCAAATTTGAATTATGCAAATTTGAAATAGTGCGATATAACAGAAAAGAAAACATTGATAATGCCTCACTTCATGGGCAAAGCATGATGAGATAATGCAAATCCGGCAAAACTCGAAGGAGCTAATTAACCAGCTTTATAATTATCTACGTGAGAGAATAGTGCTTAAAAGAGAAAAGTGCTTAAGGAATGTGATGACACTTAGATATTTTTCTTTACTGCACTCTTATTATTTTCACTGTTCAATTAAAGTAACAAGTGAAGAGTAATTATTTTTTTATTCATTTATGCAATAAGTTATTCCTGATTTCGTATGCTCACTGCATTTCGCAACGCACCCGTGTATCATAATATAAAATTTTGCAACTTCACCGACTAATATAAGACAAATAATGTTACGTATTAATCAAGTTGTACTCCTTGTTACGTTGGAAATTATAACTAACAGTACTTTGTGAATGTTATACTACGCACTTCAACATTTCTACGCGTGAAGTAACTCGAAACGTTCACACTGTGTCACAAGTTAAATAGAAAAGATCTTAATGCTGAATGCAGCGTTCTGACGAACGCTTAATGAGTGATTTAGACATCCTAACATAAAAGTGATTTCAATTTAAGCACTGAATAATTGCTTTTTGCTGTGTTTTCACATGCTTTATTTACGCAAATATTTTTGTGCAATATCATCAGGTTCATTCCAGTACACATTTTTTTATTACCCTTGTACTGTTCTCATAATTATTTGTTCTCGCAATTATTTTTATTAATTATAATGATTCTCTCCAGCAAGTTAATTTTAACATAAAATCTATGTTAAACATAAAAAATGTTTATCTAATGAAAGAAACTTAATACAAATGTTTATATTTAGACAGAACAAATATTATAATTATTTTTAATCAAACGTATTAACGATGTTTTTCATAAAATCTATGTTAAACATAAAAAATGTTTATCTAATAAAAAAACTTAATACGAATGTTTATATTTAGACAGAACAAATATTATAATTATTTTTAATCAAATGTATTAACGATGTTTCTCACGATGCTTGGAGATTCATACCAACTAGAATACTTTGGAATACATTACTCCTGTCGTTTATATTCATTACTGTTCCTCCTAAACTTTATTGCTTTTCTGTTACAAACGTAATTTAGGTCGCACACGCAAACTCAATCGCGCGTATTTCTATGGGTTTAAGGAAAAAATAATACCACTAGCCATATCTCACTCAATTTATATCGCCAGTAATAAAAACGAGATATGAAGAGTAGAGGCAAAACTGCCATTTTATCACAGCGTTTCATCCCACAATGATTACGAAGAAACCTACTTGTATGATATAAAAGATAATCGCAAATTTGACCAGATTTCCTGTCTTTAATATCTGAAACATCTGAAACATTTAGATCATTTCGATAATCAACGCAATTATCTCCAATTATCGATTTCAGCAATATACAGATGTAAAATCGTGCATGACTGCGATGTTCCTGAAATATCCGCTCATCCTCGGTTACATGTGATACGAATTTAATTATGTATTCAGCTTATATCAAGTTTCTTAACATTTTCTTTTATTTAAATAGACAAATTCTAATTTCATTTTGACGTACAGAAAATATGAATTATTAGATATATTTAGTAATTTATTATAGGTGAACAAAATGTAATAATAAAATATGTGTCATGTCCTAATAAGAAAAAGATTTAATACATAATAATTATGTATATAAAATAAAATTGAATGAATAAATTAGAACTTTATACGATATTCAATAAATGTCGTATAAATCGATACCAAGTTTATTTTCCTTTTGTAAACATTTTCCTAATAATTTGTTACGAATTACTGTTTGTTATAATATAATACAAAAGTTTTTCGAAATATTTTTTTACAATACTTTCCTGTTTTTTTTTTAGTGATTGTTTATTATCTATATTTTTTTTGCTTGTTTATAAAACGGACCAACAAATTTACATTTATATCAGCTACATAAAATATCATCCTTGATATTTTGTAATAAAAGCTTTGTGATTCTAATTGAAAACATCAATGGAAAAGATTTACGATTTGAGAACCAATCACCTATTGGCGGAAATTGGCATATCGTGCTTTTTCCACATTATTTTCGATAAATGCAATTGTCGGGCACGCCATTTGCTGGCTGTCATTTACAATTTGGTACCTGTCTTTCAAACTCGTATTTTATATTAACGAAATAATTAAAACGCAATATAATTTATTGTTACAACAAAATGTATTTTCAATGATTTGTCGGAATGCTTTTAAATTGATGTCACAACCTTTCATTTTCCTCCGCCAATGTCAATTTATTATAACATCACATGATTGTATGAACAGTTTTAATTGTATAGGACATTGGGGCCCAATTATTTCGATACGTGCAGTGACATACATTCATCCGCACGATAGGAGCTGCTAAATCAGCGTAATGATGTTAACAGTGTGGTTTAATTACGATGTTAAAGATCAATGATTACAGTTAAATGATATTATAACGTTTATAGTGTATCATCTACATCAATAAATTATATCAAAATGATTTAAAGTTTTAATAAACTTCTTATCTTTTAAACTACTTACATATCGCGATAAATTGTATTACTGTTAACAATACCCTACTTGTTACAATTTATGTTACGTGAGATAATATAACCTTTTTTTTTATTTTTATTCTCTTTCCGTAGTCTATTGTTATTTCCCAAAAGAGCTCGCTTGAATGAACTGCTCGTTCTTCATGTACCTGAGTGGATTAACGAAACGTGCAGCTATAGTGCAAAATATGCGTAATAGAACAACGTGTTATACTGAAACCGTTATATGGCAAATTAGAGGATGCATCATCGGTAAATCTAGCGGGTAATGCACAAATATTAGCCTAATGCTTAGCAGTATAATGGATCAATAATGTGGCCTAGCGTTCAAAGTTGCACATCTCTGACCGAATCCAACAACGCAGTCACTACTGCACTTAATGATCACTCGAGAATCGAACAACTCTCGAAAAAGACTATGTTGACTGTATCATCGTAATAGGATATAATTATACCATCTCTCTAACGAAGCGATTGACATTTTCTGACTCGTTCGCAAATATTTACTGACGCGAAATATGATAAAAAAGTCAATTAACACAATTTCTCCGCGACAACTCTACATAGCGTAAGAAATTATCAATTAAAACAAGCTACTTCTAGCAATTTGATATATTTGTATTGTTAGAAAAGTTCAAATGAGAGAAACTTAAAGCATGTCAATTGCTAACTGATTTCATCAAATTATTTTTATTGGTTTATTTTTATAGCTATTGTATTATAATTGTTATAACCCAGTAAACATAAAGTAATAATAATGTAACATCAATGTTATAATTTCCCACTCAACAATATAACTACAATATAACACGTCTTGTATATAACAGTTATATTGTTGAGTAGGAAATTTTAACATTGACGTTATATTATTGTTACTTTGTGTTTACTGGGAAGTTGCATAACATTTAAGATATATTTCTAAATTGATGTCATTAATAAATGCAATTTTATGAGAAAATATTCCAGCAGGTTTTGTTATGTAATGGAAGGAATAAATGTTTACTAACTCTCCATGTACGAAAACATGTTAACTGCTGCAAATTCTTCAATCTAAAAAATTTTGTATCAACTTGCGTACATATATATTTGCTATATATACATATTATTCTAATGTGAATAAACCAATGTTCAAATAATCCTCAGATTATTACTACGAAATTAAACTAATCTACTAATAATTTAAATAATATTTAAAGAATTTAAATAATAATTTTTATTATTTAACGTAAAGCTTCTCACGATTATATTAATATATCGAATCATGATCGTATCAAATTTTTTAAGATAATACGAATATGCATGTACAGAACATACTTATTTTATATGCTCTATGCATAATAAAAATCCACTTTATAATCTAAAATTAAAAGATTGAATTCGAATTTTGTTTATTAAAGTTAATTTAAATTTTTATTTAAAACTTCTAACCTTCTAAAATTCCTAATTACGCCGGGAAGCTTTTTATAACATTTTTTTCTTGTAAACTGCCTTAATCCTAGGAAAACTTTACGTCGACTTTAATAATAATAATTAATCCAATTTAGGCACACAAAAAAATATGAAAATTTTGATCGTATCACAGAGGAAGCTTCGCAAACAAAGAATATCTACAATCAGATTATAGTGCTTTCACGCAAATAAAAGTTCAGCAATGTTTCTCGGTATATAAAACTTTAAGAGGATCTTATTCGCAACCTTTTACATAATTTACACGAGTATGCCTCAAAGGGATGTTTGCACTGTACGTGCTTGTATTTCTGCTACGCATTTGCTTGATGGTAGGACAGAAATTGAAACGTACCAGCGAAACTAATAGACGACTGTCGACTGATGTGAAGCGTAGCGTAAAGTCGGCCAGTGTGGCTTCAAAGCGTTAACGCCGAGACTCACTTTATTAGTCGGTAGTTAATTCCACCTATGACTTCGTTCCGCGATGCGGTTTGATCCTGATGTCATTACGCTGTTCACAAGTAGCTGAGCGAATATTGCACAAATGCGCCCAGGAAATTATTTCCCGGAATAGCGCGGAAGCGGAGAAAGCGTTCCTTAATCATTATCCACCAATAACACACAAGCCAGTACAATTTTTCACTTCATTCGTTTCAATCCGACTACGTTTTATCTTGAAGATTTAAGTCGATAGACTGATGTCCAATTCTCCAATAGATTAATTTTAATCTAAAAAGTTTAACTTACTTTTTGTCTTTTTTCTAGAATCAATTAAACCAAGATTAAAGTTATTTTATATTGGCAGAAATGGGCATTAGCCGTTTATTTGCGCTTGTAATTATTTTTTTACAACTATGTTATGTAATTGACTATGAAACTCTTTCACGTCTAATATATGTGCAGTCAGTTTAACACAAATAAGTCTTTTCTTTAATTTTAACAATAGATTTCTATATTCATAATAATTTTAGTAATATAAATATAAAAATTTTGATCATTTAATAACAGTGACGATATTTTCAATAAGATAATTTATAGTGATAATTATATTTCTAATGTAAAATTTTTATATTAATATATATCATGTAAATTTCAATTTTATACTGCAGTATAATAATTTTTATGATTCGTAGAGCGTTAAATAATTAGAATACTATAATAGAATCGTATTGTACTATCAGCAAGTTTTATATATATATGTGTCTTTTATGAGCCAAATCGAAATAGCGTTAGTTATGTATTATGTACGTTTTCTTGAAATATTAATTAGGTAATTCAATCTCCTAATGTATTAATTATATATTTCATCTAACACGTTCGCACGGATTAAAGTAGTTTATTATAAATTTATAAGAATAGATTACACGTACACACCCACAAAAGCTAAATTTTCTCTAATAGAATATATAATGGAATAGCCAATCCATAAAAATAATAAATTCAATCATGCCATTGATACATATCAAGACTGACGTAAAATTGTATGACATCAATATGTCTTTTTGTTAATGTTTCATTACGCATCAGCGGGAAGCCCTTGTTTGTTTTCCTTTACTGTAAATTAGATTCTAGATTGATATTAGTAAACCTTCTATTGTAAGAGTTACGTCGTAAAGGCTCGATCTGCATCAGCGAGGGCTTTAATTACATAAGGCAGAGTCAAACGCGTCTGCAATAGTAGAAACTGCAGTCGCGTAGGACGTGGGATGAGAAGCGACAGACTTAATCATAATCTCAGAATTAAGTTAATCCCGTAGACAAACCCTGATAATATGTACGTTCACGTGTATACAAAGATCAATCCTGAAAATCAGATCAATGTAATTACGCAAGCGAGTAATCCGTCTATTTTTCTTTAAACGAGAGCGCATCTCTTCATGCGTGCAATGTTAGACTAGTATCAAGAGGCACGGTAGTGTCTCGAGCGCCAAGTTACGCGAACTGAGCGCCGAGAACACTGCCGTGCCTCTTCTACGCGAGGCGTCGTTATGAAAAATCCTTCGATTATCGGATCTCATTAACGACTGAACCGATCGAATTCTAAGTAGGCTCAATCGAAAGCTTGGGATCGATTTATATAACAAAAGTATTTTTATTTTTTTTTTACGTGAACTACGAGCGGAGATATCGTAATATAATACAATGAGAAAACAGGGAATTTTCTCAATAATATGGATTGTCAAAAAGTATACAACAACAAAGGTTTTATTAAGTAAACAAAGGAAGGCGAATTTGAGCAGAAACGTTCTCTTTTTGAGTAAAGAGGAATAATAGTTTTTAATCTTCTTAAGTAATCGACATTCGACAATATCCATGAAATTTGTTGCAACGGTCTATATGTAAAAATGTAATAACATTTCCCTATTTCAACGATCTCACGCGATACCGACTACATAAGTTGCATCATATGTCAAAACGTTGAAGGAAACGTATAACATTCGTATATCAATGATCTTCTGCGGAAGCTTCAAAAATATTCGACGATGATAAAACGACAAGAATTACGTTTTACAAATGTTAAACTTTCTCTCGAAATTTCTCGTAATCTATAATACTGGCTAGGTTGAGTTGTATTCCAGAAACGGCTAAAGTCACGAGTATCGCATTCGAGGAATGTGTTGAATGCGAAAAAACCCATGTGTCTCGAGGTAGTCCCGAAAGGAAGATTGAGCCGCGCAATTCTTTAGGTCTAACGAACCCACGGACTCGAGTTTATTACTATGGACACACACACACACACAATGACACACCACATACATCCACAAACAATTTTCCAAATTACTTTTCTTAATTAACTATCTATCATTGTATTGTATTGTTGCATCATTCAATCGGTTCCTTTTTTAAGACATTGTTATTATCATTATTAATGTTGCATCATTCGAAGTCTGCATCATATCACTCGACTTTGATTTCCCATTTACACGTCTGACATTGCCAGTTTAAATCGCGAACCATTATAATAATAATAATAAAGAGAAGTTTCAAAAGACAGAATGGTTGGAAAACCATCGAGACTTTTACAAGATTGATATATATTTTGGCTTTTTCACTTTTCTTCTTGTTTCGGGTTGGCCATGCGACATTTCCGATAAAACGACGTTCGAGCCAAATATTAACTCTACGCGTTGCGCAACCACAGCTGATTTAGGGGATGCTGCGGCTCGTGGGATGAGCAACCGTTATGCTACGTTGGAACTCGTATTTAGCGAATTATCTTGATAATTTATACCGCTCGTGGCTGCGAATATGTCACGAAACGCCATGGTGCTGCGTATGTTTCGTGCATGGATAAACCTTAATCATTCTTGAAAACCTCTCACATGAGAAATGAGACGTAAATTGGATCGTACAAGTCATTGTAACGGCAAGACAAAAGGCATATTACCCCTGTGATATCTACATAGTATCAACAACGATATCGTGAAACAAGCTTTTTTACGAATGAACTTAAAAAGAATAAAAATGTGATAAAAACTGACAGAGAGCTCCACATATGAATGCACATATTTATCACATTAATATTTGCGCTAGAACGTGAAATAAACTTTCCAACATCAGTCTTGTCTAATCGAAGAAAACATTACGAAATGTACAAAGATAAAATTTAGGGTATATCCAAATAAATTTGCATAGCTCACAAACATATGCATGAGGAACTTGATTGGTTCATAAGCATATGCATAAGGAAACAGATCAATCCATTCCCTTATGCATATGCTTACGTACTTATGCAATTTTCCAAAACGTGAAATGTAAAATGGCTATCATCGAAAAAAATTTCGATATTTCTTAAATTTATATGTGTAACGAATACAATTTTATAACTTAACAAAGTAATAAATATTTTCGTAGGGGGTAAGAAACAGTCGCAGTGTGTATGACCTTTTGCAGCTTCCTTCGAGCATGCTTGCAACTTTCTCTTTCTGTATTTTAATCGAACATGCTTACAGCTTTAAGAAAACCACTTAGTAGTGTTACTTTACAATATTCATAGACGCTACGTATTATCGCGACTAGATCGATTATCCAGTTCATTTAAGGTTTAAACTAATTACTTGTAATATATAATCAATTTAAATTTAGAGAATTCAATAAGACAAGTTAAATTAATTCTTAAATATGATTAAAAACATATATATATATATATATATATATCTAATTTCCTCCAAATTAATAAAAAAGAATAAATTAAGTGCCTTATATATTATCTTTATTAAATCATTATTATTATCCGCCGTATCTTTCTGAAACTTTAAATGAATCTTTATTGAACCGAAAGTAAAAGATTCCTACTTTGCAAATTTTATCTGCCACACAAAGCACGGTTGAAGAATGGAAAACTACGGAGAGTATTGTGAAGGTAAGCACAATTTATGCAAATGTCATTAGTTACTTTGCGAACAGCTAGAACGAACTCGAGTTGTTTTAAGGATGTTATTACCGAGACGGAAACAATACTGTACTTTCTTACATTATCTATATTCGCGCGTTATGTCGACGACAACGACCTCATTGAAACTCTCTTATCTGAAAGTGCTGTTGCACCACATATGATGGCAATAAAACGTTCTGCAGTAGCACATATTTCCTGTCATGGTTATAATGCCCGCAACTCTCATACGAGTGAGTGGAAACGGATTCTATCATAAGAAAAATCGATAGCGGCAGTATAACAGAGAGAGGTAAATCATTTCATTTAACAAACGGAATATTCAAGATAAGTTTCACACTATATTTTCGAGTAAATTGCACTTGTGTAAATTACATTCGATTATTGGCAAGAATCTACGATGAGAGAAACCAGACGATTGAATTTCAAATTTTCTGTGTGACACGTCGATTTCTTCTCCAATTTGTCTTGTAACGAAAAAGGAAAAAACGACGTTATCGTTTTTTACTAAAGTTGCACAAAGCTTAACGCAACTTATATTAAAAAATGTATATACAACTTGTGTTAAAAAATTTGATTATCTATCACATAAAAATAGTAAATATTATGCCATTTAAGTGTCTTATTTATATCTTTAATTAAACCAAATATAAGCTATTTTAGGTAAACGCTTGAAATTAACGATCGTCGAAATTCATCTTGAAAATGTTTTCGATTCAGTGAGTAAATATACGATATGTTACAAGTACCTACATAAATATGTATACATTCATATACATAGATATATTGCTTATGTATTTATTATGTATTATAATATAAGTGTCTTCCTTTAATTACTCTTTTTTCTAAATGGGTAGTCTAACTTTTTTACAAGGTAGCATAACAATAATTTTCGGCGTAAGGGGTAGCACCAAAATTTTAACTAGAACATACATATGAAAAACACATAATTAGCACTAAATTATAATATACGTATCTTTCTTTAATTACTCTTTCTTCTAAATGTATTCTAACTTTTTTAAAAGACAAAAATAATTTCTCGCAAAACTAAAGCAATAAAATCAGGATTAGAGCATTAAATTAGCACATAAACAGCACTAAATTCTCCGCACAGTTCCGTATGATTGTGCCTATGTGGGTATTCTAGCTTGATAGACATGAATTTTCGTCGACAGCCGCGACGCGATGTCACGTGCGAATATCAACGATTTGTCAAACTTCGTGATTCATTTTCGAATAGAGATACATCTCACGCGCCGAAACCAATGAATAAGAATTATGACGTGACCGTTTTCAATATTCTGTTCCTCATTAATTTGTCCAAGCTGTTCTTGAGATATTTCATTTCCCTGTTTGTGACGCATTTCCTCTTTGTTATTACTCCTTTGGTCTTCAAACTGCCCCGGTGCGCCTTTCAAGAATTATACGGCTTCCGTACCACATTGTTGAAATTGGTTTATTCCGAAACAAGGACGCGCTGTGTGCCTTCGAAGTAGAGAAGTTCGGTTCAACATACTTTTTGTTGTGGCGAATTATGCAACAAACTGTCTCCACGTTTGTTTGAATTGCTTTGTAACTCCAAGTCATTATAGAGACATTGAGGATGGGCAATTTTCTTGCATATAAAATGAGTTATACGTTATTAGCTTTTATCGATATTGCAATATTTAGAAGCTCAATACAGACTAATATTGTACTACATCAAAACATATAATCTGAATATATATATATTTATATTTGTAAAAAGGAAAACTTCAATATCCTACAATAAAATCTCGGATCTCTGCGTTTCGTATTCGCGTCTATATCGCATTTTCAGTATTTCGAATTAATAAATACTACCGAGAGAACGGTGTCTTAAAATCGAGGAATATTGCGTGACGTGAGAGAAATATGTTTTAATATTACATTGCTGGATATATTCTATGTGAGCTTTGAAAATATTTACATAGTAATAAATTGCGTTAATCTCATAGGGTTCATCGTTACTTCAACAAAATTATATGTTTATAGATTTTTTTCTTGAATGCGGTGATGTCTTGAATAGTACAAATTCGTTTCAATTTAATATAGACTTAATTGAATTACTATTATTATAATAATAAACTTTTAAAAAGAAATATTTTATCAAATGAAAAGAGTATTAAAACATTATCTTATAGAATTTTTAC
This sequence comes from Tetramorium parvispinum, assembly GCA_011638315.1. Lineage (NCBI taxonomy): Eukaryota > Metazoa > Arthropoda > Insecta > Hymenoptera > Formicidae > Tetramorium > Tetramorium parvispinum. The sequence continues at coordinate 12,554 of VBVR01004226.1, forward strand.
TACAATGCAATTGTCTTTAATCAATTTTTAGTTAGGTTTCATGTGAATAATTTTTCAGCTAATATATAAATAAGAATATGCAAATGATAATATATGATTCATGTAATTACATAATGCGATGCATGCCTAAAAAATTTGACATCTCTTTTCTAAACATTGGACAAATATAAACATTGAAAAGAATCGAAGATCAGAGAAGAAAATATACTCTTTGATTTAATCTTTAAATAATTTTAGATTGCAAAAAAATCGAAATTCAATATCTTCCATAGAAATTTTATATATTCTATTGATTCAGAGTATCTAAAGTTAACCTCCAATTACCTTTATAAAACCTTTATTATATGTTTGAATAAATTCACTTCTTACAAAGATTGTAAATTTGCGCTTTTTACAGTTTTATTCGCATTTTACAACTATACAAAGCATTAAAGAGCTATTACTGAAAATTGCTTCCAGATCATCTAACTCAGAATAGAGGAGTGCAATTTAAGCTAAAGTCGAGGAAAGAAAAGAAAAACCTAAAAACTCACAGTGAGAATCGCAGAAGTGGAGAAGTAAAAATAGATGAAGATGAGAAATGTCTTGAATTCGAGGGCACATTACACTCTATATGATTTCTTCTGGTGAATTGTTCTTCATCACGTAGTGCTTCGAGCAATTGAGTATGGCGAAAAAATAAAGAAGACGAGGAGGAAGAACAGGCATCGAGCGGGAAGAACCCGAAGGATTACTCGAAGGAATTAAGCGAGCACGGTTTAATTTCCGGAGCTAAATTTACGAGCGGAGCTTATGGTTATTGTTGCCACCTTTAATTTTCTACGTCATCACGACATTCACGACCAATGGTGTTCGAATGGCATGAGAGCTTACAACATCGAGAGTGCTCTTATTTGCAGCATTACACTATTTGTTAGTTAACGGTCCTACGATTTAACAAAATCAAAACGTAATGGCTAACTCGTTGTTATACAATCAATGTATGTACAATGCACATCGTATATTAAGCATTATTATTTTATTTATGTAATATTATCTTACTGATTTAATTATATACCGTTTGTATTACGAAGTTGCTCTTTAGATTCGTATAATATCTTTGTAATTTTAATATCATTGCTTGAGAATTTTTTAATTATTTATAATATTATTTATAATTTCTCTTTTATTCTATTATGCCATACATTTTAGTATATTCTTTCTTCATTGATAATAAAAGGCAATATACATACAGAAATATGAAATATTTTATGATATTTTATACAAACAAATTTGGACATAAACCCTTGTTTAGTCTTTAACTCAATATTTTATGCTTAATTTTCTGTATATTAATCATCTGGTTAAAGTTTTTCTGAAGTTAGATTATAATAGCAGAGTTAATTTATCATTTTTATTAGAGTTTTGATACTGGATTGTGTATATATACAAATTAAATATCACTTTCGCAGACAATGTAGGGAAAACGTTTTTTTACTATCTTGTCATTTAAAATCGAAATTAGAAAAATGCATGAAAAATCAATAAAAAGAATGGTGTTCTTGTTCCTTTCGTTGTGAAAAATTGCCTGGAAAGGGTGGCAAAGTAAATTTATGGTTGAGCTAAAAGGTAATAAAATAAAGGTAGGGTTACTAAAATGGGTGGGAATATTTCTTCTCAAAACATAGAACGACATTGGGTACTTATCATTCTGATAAGTAACCATTATATTGTAAGCGACTGCTACAATATTAACAATAAAATATATAAATGACGAATATTTCTGAATATAGCCGTTTTCCAACAATATTTAAAAATGCTCAAATAACAGCATTCGCTTGATATGTTTCAATGGCTGCGTTTAGCAGAGAAAGCAGCTTAATAAGAGCAACGCTCAGTGATTCTTTAATATGATTGGTCCTTACTTTTAATTCCTTGCTGGACCTAGTGTAAGAGACATTGGCAGTGGTCGAGTTGGACATACGTTATGCTTCAATGTAGCATACTTTCAGTTTGTTGTAAAACATGGCGACCGCGGAGTAAACATGTTGTAAATCAATGAAAAGGAAATAGAAAATCGTAAATCATTTTAGAACATTTACATTTTACTAAATGCAGCCAAATATCATTTAGCAGAAAATCAAACTGATTTGCGTTAGTTAAACGCATCCAATGTATTAAAGAATCATTGAGCGTTCACTGAGTGGTTTTCTTTGCTGAACCAATCTTTAAAAAAGAAAACAAGAAAAGAAAATAAATTAAAGAAGATGTGATAAAAGCCATAATTCTTAACGTTCTTTTTTTCTTTCTTCTATTGTGACCGTTTTAATTTCTGGTAACATTAAGGGGATCCTGTAGCCGTCCGCGGAACTGAATTTTTGTAAAAGGATATCTTCGTATTACTTTCATAGATTTGAAAATCTTTTTAGAAAATGAAAGTATAAACGTTAATATGTGTCTGCTCGATAGTATTT
>VBVR01004227.1:2109-15000 GCA_011638315.1 Tetramorium parvispinum
ATAAATTGTTATGTTATTAAATATTAAGTAAAACATTAAGTAATAAAAAGTTATTTAAAATTTTAATATCAAGCGTTTTTTTAGCGTTGCTCTTATGTCTTCTCTTTTTGCACTCGTTTTCTCTAAAAAGTGCTGGTTTCTCTGATGAAACGACGTCGATGCATCACATTCTGGCTGGATAGCTTCGCATTCAAGTTAATTTTAGTAGCCTTCGCTCTAGAGTCATCGTTCTTTCATTTTCAATCTCTTTTCCAGTTGCAGGCCGAGAGTGTGGTATTCGCGGTTCTCTGCATTCGGCTTCGCGGCCTTTTTCGGGCCGACGTATAATTAAATTCTTTCGCGTCGCCAGGTCGTTTGACCGTTCGCTTAAACGTTGTAATTAAGGCTGCGTTTGACGATCGTAACGGCCTCAGTGTTAACGTCTCTTCAGGTACACGACGCGCGGCATCGATACGGCGAAAAACGCTAGAACGCATCGTTGAGTTGTACCGTATCTAACGTTCGCACGCAATGACACTTTGCAATAATTTTTTCTTTGATGACTGACACGTAATTCACGCCGAATTTTTTATGCTTTCACTCGAGATTTCAGAGAGCAGAGGCAGCTAAAATGCTACGTTTTTAATTTCGCGGCGAGTGTGAATATTATTGCTTCAGAAGTAATTTATATTGGCATATTTTTATTTTCGCCTGTAAAAAAAATTATCATCACCGATGCATTCCGGTAATCAGGTTCGACTATCCGATGAACGATTCGCAACTTTGGTTTGTTCGTTTTTAAAGTTTTAATAATACACATAAAAATAATTCTTCTTCAATTTTCCGTTGCACATGTCATCATCACATTATATTCACGCTTGAAAGCGTTATCATTGCAGATTGTGCAGCACTCGGGGCTTCTCCTCGCTCTCTTGACTAAAAGGATCTCCGGGAAAGCCGAGTTTCTTGTAAAGCTATACCAGCGACATTGATCCGCGGTGTACAATGCGTCCGCTCGGACTAGTTTGAAGAATCCCTTTGATCCCAGCACTCTTTAGATTTCCGAGCAGACAATACGCTTGCATGCATATTATTAAAAGCAGGCCTCCGCGTTTTCAAAGTTGCGCCTCATTTAGCGGCCACCTCGCACCGCGAGCGCCAGTGGGTCAGCTTTATTCCTGACATTTAGAACTTTTTATGTGTCTTTGCCTTTTCGTGCCAGCTAAAATGCGTGGTTAAAACTCACGACTCCAAAGACTCGCTTATGATGGAAATGTGAAAAGAATTGTAACGAATAGCTTGCTTCGCCTCCTTAAACGTAACGTGCGATAGCTTATAAAAAAATTTATATTTTATATATGTTAAAATTCAAAATATTTATTTGTATTATTTAATTTGATAATTTAGTTTGAATACGATAGCACACGATGTGTTTTGTTAATATGTTGACATCGTCTTTGATACATGTGAATTTACAATGAAATGAATTTACAATACAATGCATATTATTCTCGCTACTAATTGTAAGAGCAGACACGCTCAGCAACAAAGCAGCAACAACGCAGTCGCTATCGTTAACGTTTAGTTAACGTTTAGTTCGAGGAGTCAGCAATTTAGCTATTTTCGGTGAGCTACAGCCTTGGGGGCATGCTTTGAACTTTGGCACGGTTGTAATTTTCACGAGCGCGAGGCAACTGATTGGAGAACGGAGCACACATCGTAAAACATCGAAACACGCATCGCACTTGAGCAAATTCCATTTTTCTGCGAATTTCGCGCGAAATGAAAAAATTCTGCTTTGAGGCTACGTTTCGATCTCATATCAAGCGCATTTTCTAGTCAATTCAGAGACGAATGATGATTTACCCCCCGAGGTCTAAAACGCCTATTTTTGCCGACTTTTGCAACGCAGGAACAAGAGACTCTGATTGAAATAGAAAGAAATAATTCTGCCGAATCGCACGATAGTTAAGATTATGAAACTAAAATTTCGATTTTATCGAATTCCAATTGAAATTCATTCTCCCTTGACTTTTCTTCTTGACACTCACATGCAGAAATCAGAGAAACACGACGAAGTGGACGAAACTTTCGCCGGACGATGAGTGGTAAGAGAATTTCAATGTTGTGCGTTTACACTTTTGACGCGTTATACGCGCGCTTGCACCAAGTCCTCGCGTGCGCACGCTCATATAACAAGGGTTGAAGGCAGTGGGTGATATTAATTTTCGCCACCGTGCCACCGCGTCTCCCGTTCTCTTTGCGCTGCCGCGCTTCTGTGCTGGCCCTTTGTCATTTGCTCGTTAACCGCGTCGGAGCATTTTTAATTTACGTTTGTGCGTCGGGAGAGAATGCAATCGGCAGGAGTCGCGCTTTCGCAAGGCGGTATGCCGCGAAGCAACTCGAGCGTTTTCCCGATTGCCCGATGCGACCAAGTTTGATGTCGGCAATGAGAAAAATTGCTTTTTAAGTTTCAACGAGTAGTATCGCGTAACCATCGTGCATTTACTGTTAGCATCAGATTGGACGAAGATTCGATGGATTTAAAATTATGTAGAATTTGTTTAATAATCAAATCTGATTCTCAGTAGCTACACGACCGTGCAGCAAAATTACGAATTTGATGTTATAACTGCCCTAATTGCTATATTAATTGCTATGGTCTACTATATCTCGGAAAATCGAAAGTTTTCACAGAGCATGAAAATTATACAAAATAGAGCTCGTTCTTTCTAATTTGTTTCTATCGATCGTCAATTCGTCAATTAAACGACTCGCATTATCGACGTGAAAATTTGAAACGGACCCTTTCTTCATCTTCTCGCTCCTTTCGACGACGAGCTGCTTCGTTAACCCGTCGCCAAGCCTGAAAATAATTTCAGCAGAGAATTTCATCAGACGGAGGGTAAAGTAGCCCTTGTAACGTCTGGCAAGCAGCTTAACGCTCGTTTAGGTGTGCATGTATACGTACGGATGGGCAGTTTAGTGGTTGTCGTTGACGAAATATATTACTTTCGTTATTGTCTGTCTCGAAGCAATATTAACAACAGGTATGAGGGTTCTAGTCCCCCTGTGAACTGTTTTAATTAATCCACAACGAATTAACGGTTAAAACAGCATGGCATACCGCATGTATTATCCTATCTTATCTGATCTTCTTATTTTATATGGTTAGTTACCTGACACGTTTCTAAACAAACTATATTCTAAACTATCTAGCTTCATCAGTAATAAATAATGTACCAATCAGTTTTCTTTGCTTGTTTAAAAATATATTATTTTATTATTAAAATGTCAATTTTCATATTCATGTCAATTTTTATATTAAATATCTGAATAAATAAGATTTGAAAAAAATTAATTAAAATTTATTTAATAAGAAATAAAATGTTCTCGTCTGTTGGACTCTCTTAAAACTTGTTAATTTAATAGAACCTTCCATCTTCCATTCATTTATAACGCAAAATTGGCGGGATCATTAACGATAAAAGGAACGTTGGTACGAGATTAGAATGAAGAAGAACGCGTTTGTCTCACACCTGAAAAGCGAGCAGCATCGTATTTCGGCTAATAACATGACTCGAAATAGCTTGGAAGCGTAACCGCTTTCCTGAAATTAGCTTCACTTAAATTCTCCGTAGCGCTCGCGCCAAGACGCTTACTTCTCCTTTGTAGAATGAGGTTCAACGGAAACGCGCGCAGGTAACTTTTATACGTGCCTACCGCCCTTATAAATCGCTAACGATGTTGCGTCCGTGCCGCTAATCGTGTGAAACGAAGTAAAGCGCCGATCTAGGAATTTCGAAGCTTTACGAGACTCCTTTGCATTTCTATCTATAAAATTATGAAATCGTGATTTTAATAAATGCATTTCATGTTACATTTTTTTTATCATATTATACTTTAATCTGAAATACAATTGTAATATAATTATTTTTATGTATAACATTAAAGAAAAATGCGAGAGAAAATTCTGGTGTTCTTTATATATCTAAAAGAAATGCCGTTTTTGAAAAGAACGAAGAAGAAAAGCGATAAATTAGTACACACGATTGCTTTCGTTGTGCGTTTGATTCAAAATATATCACCGATTATCTTCAATTGTCTGTTACACTTACAATTAGTAATCGATATTGCATATAGGATACGTTTAATGGACGAGTTGTCATTATCATTGTTGAGAAGGGTTATTGGGACGAATACGCCTTTCCTACGGATTATACGACAATGCGGATGATCATAGGCGCGGCACATTCTTGATTTTACGACCCTCTGTAACGTGCAGCTTACGTGTTGTCGTTATCGAACAACGAGATCCGGCTTCGATCGTTTTACCCTCTGTTAAAGTCGGTGCTAAACCTTAATATCACTACAACGAAATTGCTCCATTTAGCTGGCCTATCTCGGCTACGGACATTGCATTTTGATAACAGGGATAGTGCAGTATACTGCACAACAATCAGTACATTACAAATTCGGACACACAAACCTTTTTGTGTTAGTAATTTAGTATATAATTTTTTACTTGAAAAATGCGGAAGATCTTACGACACAAGATTTTACGTCGCTACATATTCTTAATAGCATGTCGAAATTGATGGAAAACGTTTTACGTTAGCGAATTGCGAATATATTAATTTTTTTAACTTTATACATTATGTATAATTTTATTAAAATATATTTTTACTAATAATAAGCATGCATGAATTTGGAAGACATTAAGTCTTTTCTTAATTAAAAGATTTCAAATGAAACACTCGATTATTAATGACACGAAATTTCTCGCTTACTCTGATGTAAGAAGTTTGCGAATTATAGAAAAATTTTCAAATGTACGGGCCATTTGTAGGAACAGCACGTGCGCCTTTGAGTACAGTGAACAGGAAGACTACCTCCCGTTTTGTAGACCAAGGGCCGAACGAATTAGGTATACGGTCGTCGTTTCATTCGAAGGGTCTGTCGTTATCCCGCCGCTCCTCCAGAACCTTGAGAGCCAACTGTTAATCCTCCGCAGCACTTTGCCCTCCGGATTGATGCCTTTTAATTTGTCCTCCGGTTAAATTAAAATCGACTTAGTCTTTTCTGTCCGTCCCCGCTGTTCCCTTCTCCATCGCCGTCGTCTCGCCATCGGTGTGCGCCGCTTGCCGACTCTACAGGACTCGCAATTCGCTAACGTAAAACGTTTTCCATCAATTTCGACGTGCTACGTATCGCTATGTCCGCTTTGATCTGCCCTGATTCTGATTCTCCCCCTATCAGGTGGTACCAAACCGAGCCGAGCCGAGCCGAGCTGAGTTGCGTTGCTTCCATTCACATGATGACTCTCATTTCGCTTTATCACCCCTCATCCACTTCCGCGAGCAAGAACTCGCGGCGGCCCCTTTATTATCGGCATACACTTTTAACAGCGTAGCCTGTCTTGTTTGATGCTACTTCGCAGTGGAACAGACAAACTATTAGTGAAACTATTAGACCGGAAAAGTCTAAACCTCAATGATGCTTTTATTCACTCCCGGTTGCTTGAAATACAGAGTGTTTTAAAATTAGTGTTGCTCTGAGTCATAGATATTAGAAGAAAAGCTAAAAATTTTTGCATTATTGGAAAACAGAGAAATAATGAATCAAATTTTGAAGATAAAATTAGATTGATATCTTATCAAATAAAAAAAAATTAGATTGAGATCTTATCATCAGAGAATTTGATCAACAAAATCGATTTCTGGACGGACTTTGATCAGCTCAAGTATCGTACGAAAACAGTGTTGTTTGTTAAATGTGTCTGTCGCGATTGTCGTCGAAACGTAAGGGTGTATTCGTCCACATCCGTTTGAATACGTTTGTCTGCGATCCGACGAAAGCACAGCAGTTCTGGCCGGCTGGCAGCAACAATAGCATGCATTAACCTTTGTGCAGTTGTAACTGCAGTTGCGAGATAGTGGCTCACTCTTTGATGGGGGGAGAGAGGGGTGGTGAGGGTTACTCCGACTGGCCGGTACTCTCCAGGCATTTACAACCATTTCGCGTAATCTCAACGAATACATCCATCGGCCACTCCAGCGATGCTGAGTGGACGAGCCAATTATTGTCTCGAATCTTCACTCACAGCTCGTTTGAATGTACGATGTACAGTCAATCCAACAACAAATCAGAGTATCGCTTGATTTTCCTGCTTGCAAAATGTGGCATTTAAAAGTATAAAAAGATATAAAATCAATATTTAAAAAATTTTTGCATGACCATTTTTACATCCAATGTATTTAAAAAATAAATCGTATTGCTATAATGTTGATTTTCGAAATTGGATGTTTAATTAAAATAAGGCTACATAAGATAATATAAAATCCTAAGACTTAGAAAATTGATATTTTTCATTTTGATTTTAATTTCAGCTCCAAATTGATTTAATATAATCTTGAAATTTAATCTTACATATTATCATTCTTAAGCTACGTTATATTTTAAAATTTCGAAACGTTTAAACATTCGAATTGGGACTGTCTCACAGGGATGATATTGCAAGTGAAAGTTATAACGCGCTCGTAATCCTAATTGAGTTTGAGTAATAGCCGAGGTAGAAGACCGATACGCGTGTAGCCTAGAAGATCAGTAATATTCTCTAGCTCTCGATTACACGAGTCTGTGGGTGCGTTCAAGACGAATGGCACCTAACTCTTATTGGGTTAGCCTTGGGATCGATGAACCGGAAGATTGTGAAGATGGCAAATAAGGGTCTACTTTGACATCGTCCCATTAGCACCGGATAAAAACGGAGAATCGCAGATCTTGGTACCCGCGTATATATATATATATATATATATGAGGGGTGCGCGAGTCTGCCGGTAATTGCGTTTCGTCCTTAGATGACGTCGACAATTTTCAGCATCGACACCCGGACGTTTTGTGCCTATCTTTGCGAAAGCCTTTGAGAAATGGATAAATCATGATATACTCAAATATAAAATCATGATGTAATACACGAATATAATTTATTGAAAAATTTCTTGTGAAAATCGAGAAAGAGATAATTTGAAATATTATAATTACAACGACAATATTATGTTGCAAAACATAATTAAAATAAGTAATCTAATAATTCCTCAACGTTTCCGCATATCAAGTAACTATATTTTACGTCATATAGATTATTAAACTGTAATTCGATAATTATTGCTGGAAGAAGATAAAACTGGGATTTTTGAAACGTGTGTTCCAAGAAATTTGGCGTAAATAACTTTTTACATTATATAATGTAATGCAGAAAGAATTGAGATTTCTTAATTAATTGTTAATTCTGATGACGTATCGGAAATTAAATTTCGTAGCGCTTAACATGACAGCTATAAAACTCTTTGATAGACTTAATCGAAGCATAGTACCTGAAGAGTGGAAGAAAGAGAGAGCGAACTAGCGAGCGAATGAGCAAGAGAAAGAGAGAGAGAAATTCTGACGTACTCATTAATTAGCGTTGAACAGTCTCTGCGTAAGTTAATTGCGAATTATGCGCTTGTGACGAAGAACGTTCTTCAAAAAACCGACGTAACTATACCTTGAATCGATTAAATTCTCGTTTGCGATTGTTACATAGATATAAAACATTTTAAGGATTAAAAAAAATTTGTTGTTCCATAAGACATAGAATTCTATACAAAAAACGTTTTATGCACTATTTTCTTATATACAGGATTCCATAAAAAAAGACTCGCTTCAATAATTATTGTAAGTGTACTAATATTTTAATAAAATAAAAAATAAAGAAATAAAAATAAAGACGATGAATAAATATTAAGAATTAATAAAAATAAAACGTACAAATATTTCCCATCTTATCATTCTCTAATAATTTTTAATCGTTATATTCCCTAACTTTTTTATTAGATCTACTCAATGAGCATCTAATCATATGTATTTGCGAGTAAAATTTACATTATATTTTCAAGGAAAGACGTAATTGGCAATTGGGAAAAATTGTATTCCAAAAGGATTAAGTGCTGACTCGTTCGTATAGACTTGTTTGGTGGATGACCGAGAAGTACGAATCTAGGGTTGTTAAGTGCATTATGCTAACCCCATGACAGTAGGCACGGGGTGTCCCTTGCTAAAGCGCTAGATGCAAAATACGCGCGTCGGGCCATTTGTCAAGCTTGCTCGTAAGTTATTGTGCCCGTCCAACAGAGACGTTCCCGTCGGCCTCTTCTCGTGCGGGAAGAGAGTGAAGTGGCAATAAAATTTTCTCTCAGCTCTCAGATTCGTTCTCCCGCGGCCGGCGTTTTTTAAACATTTATCCACTAACTTCGCGCCTTGTATCCTCGCATCTTCCGCATCCCAATTTACGAGCTTTCACGCGGTAATGGCCGTAATTTCGACGTCTGTCAGTCTCGGCGGACAGTAAAAGGTAAGATAAATCGCCGGTGCGTAAAATACGTATTCGCGAGGTAAACTGAGCGTGGCGCCGACCAGTATTATTTTAAATGACTTTTCGGCGAGCGCCGCGGAGAGGAATTCCTTGCGGATCCGTGAGCCGCGTTTCTTCGGGACTCCTTCGATTCCGCGAGAAGTCGCGCTCACCCGGCTAGCCGCGGATAGGAAATAAGGTGTCCGTGGAAATCTCATATGGCGGGTTCTCGCATAAAATAGGCTGAATAAATCACGTAGTCAGCGAGTTGGTGGGATGCGGAGCGGACTCGCGGGGACGTGGAGTGGCAAGGCAAACTTTCGCCTACGACGGGTATGCGTTTCCGCTTCTTCTTACTCCCTTCCTGCCGACGGTCTTCCTTCTGCCTTCGGAGTTCCTCCCGACCACCTTCGACGCCCGTAGTCGTCGTCTGGGCGCGTTTCGCAGTTGAGCGACGCGCCGCTCTAAGGAAACTGATATTGCCGGCAATATCCAGTTGTTTGCATTGATTCGGTCTGTCTGAGAATCCCGAGGAGCGATTTCTATCCCAGCTTCACATCCGCCACACGAAAACTCATCCCGCCCACCTAGCTCCACCCTATCTCCACCTTCTTTCTGTCGTGCGGTCTCCTTCCCATCGCACGTGAGCATAGATTATTAAAAAGGCATCCATTGGAAATTCATATGATCTCGTACGTATCTTCGTTTAGAATCTTCACGTCGGATCTTTTCTCTTCGATTCACCCTTTGTCATCCTCGCCACGATTTTACAAACATAATATCCGCGAATACGTCGACATCTCGATTCATGGTTGGAGAATCTGATTTCATAACGAGGAGTATCTAGCGATGCATAATCAAATTCCAAAAATATTCTAAAAATTAGTGCTAACAATTCGGTATTTATTAGCTTATTAATTTCGGCATTGCCGCATTCAAAATGAATCCGTAAACAACGTTTAACGTTCAACAAATTAATGCATAGCTTGTTTCGCTCCGCTGAGTCGGATTAATTCCGAGTGAACGTCGATCGATGTTAACCGCGAAGGATTTTCGAAAGTTGAGTAAACGTCATCTCGCGCCCGTGAAGTGCAGGGGAAACCCCCCGTGAAAACCGCTTCTGCATCGGGGAGCACCGTGGGACGCGCAAGACTAGCGATGCCTATAATTCAGGCGATCTATCACCGCCGAGGTGACGTCACCCTCGCATAGAAGACGGGGTCGACAGAGGGGTCTTCATGCAAACTACCCTGCCTCCGTTCCGATGATATATCCATCGGCACCTGTTAGACGACAGCGTCTGAGCGTGCCCCGACGCCATTCCCCACGGATGCGCGACTTAAGCCTCCTTACCATGAATTATCGAGTACCACTTGCTGGAAAGTTGAGGCCACGCTCGCGATTGTCGGCGTTGACGCTCCACGGAGTAACAGGCTGCATCAGATTTTCCCAGCAGAGGCTATAAATTTCAAAGGACACATCGTCGCGCTGAAGGGACGGTGCCTCTGCTTATCAGCACTTTCAGTCCCAATTCTTCGGGGTTCGTGCGAGAATACAGGCGACGCCGTCAAATACGTTTAACTTACGTATTCGAAATCGAAATAGAATTTCGTAACGAGAAAATCACGTTAAGGCATAGACACGTAGATCAGTTTATAACGCTCGAGCGATGACAAGTCGCTGCGCCGATTTGCGGTGGGGAATTGTAGTATTCTAGAAAATATATTCATTCCCCGGCGTGATTTCATTACAAATTCGGCGTCTACCGTCGCTGGGAAACTTACGCGAATCGCCGTGCTCGCGTGAGATGGCTGGAATATTTCTCATTCAACTAGAAAACGATAAATTTCTCGAACGTAAGGGTGGCACGACGCATTAGCGAACGCTTGAAGGATCGTGCAAGGGTGGTTATTTACGAACTTGCCTTTGAAGCGGAAGGCACTATATCGTTGTCGTCTCGCTACAATTGGGTTAAGCCTAAAAACTCACCCCTAAACTCCACTGCTCGCGCTCGACGGTCAGGTTCAGCCTTCCTGTATTTCTCGTGTATCGCGCATTGCATTTTCCTTTCGACGATGCATCACGCCTGGCTGCACTTCCGTTTCGACGATGCACGGGCTCCGACCCTTGTTTCCGCAAGAGGTTAATTTGTTACTCTTACTTGCAATTAGTTTGCGAGCCCTTTCGCGACAAATAGCACTTGCCTGTGTTTTTCTCTTTCATAATTTTTCTGTGTTACATTATTATCCACATTATTCACAAAAGTGTGTATCGTAAATAACGAAATACTCTTTTTAGATAATATATACATATTCAGTGACATCTTCTTTTATGCCGACCGTTGTGACGGACATTTCAGTGAGCGTAAATGATTGAATGCAGTAACATTGTTGCAGCCACTTGTATAATATCAGATACGATACTAGGCGGACAGAAGAAATTTGATCGATTACGACGTGAAAACGAGTATCAGTTCAGATGTCAGTCTCGAGAGTAGTCACAGGTCATTAACCACCCTCCTAGTGGATTTCTTAATAGAGAAGTCAAAGATCCGCGAATTCTGTAGGTGACGTCATACTAATATATTTATAAAATGTGATAAATCTCCAACATATTTTAATATAGAAAATAATTCTATTTAAATATATAATATTATTTAAAAAATCTTTCTTGTGTATATTATACAAAACATGTTTAATAATATGTAAATGAACGTATCAAACTTCCCAATCTTTTTGTATTTCATATGAAAAGATTGAAAAGTTTGATACATTCATCTTGACGATAAGCTATTAACGATGATTTTTAATAAATTATACACGCTTCGCGATAAATAACAGCGCTTTGGTTTCCACGAAAATTGAGCTCCTCTATTTCAGGCAAGCAGACGTCCTAACCGCAGAAGCTACATTGAATTTTAGTGTGCGAGAACGTACGACCGACACCGCACAGTCATCGGGATTCGGTTAACGCACGAGAATTCGTTCTTGAATAATTAACGACAGTGCCCACGCGGATAAAAGTATTCCATTATGCGACTTGTCCGCCATTCCACACTGCGTCTCTTCGATGGTAATGGCAGTTTCTCGTTGCCAGTAGTTATTTCCGATGCATCATCGGTTTGAATTTCGCGATACCGGCAATTCCTGAGTGATCTGCTGGATTAAATTTATTAAGATAATGCTTAGCGACTCGAATCTCATCTATTTCGTCAAATTTCCTTACGCAACCGAATAAAAAAAAATTTTATAACTCTGTGTTTGATATAAACAGATTAATGCATTTATTTTAATTGACTGTTTGAAATATATTTTTACATTCAGGCAGTATCTCGGTTTCCTTTTCAATTTAAATTATAATATCTATTGCTTGCACCTTTTGATAAAGTTAAATTTGCAAAAAGAAACGTATATTTAGCGTTTTTGCCGTCGTTTATAATTTTTAGTAAATCGGAATCGACTTTTGGTGCAACGTGGGGTTCGCGCGTTTGGAAGCGTTTGTGAGTGCGAATACGATCGATAACGCAGCCGCCAAAAGTTTCTGTAAACGCGGAAAATGGTCGGGGCCACCCAGTGGAGCCGCCGTATCCCCCGTGAGATTTCATTTAAATGCAGATGACCCTCGCGTAAGTGGCGCGGCGTCACTCGACTTTAATATCGATGGATATCATTAGTTCATCCACGCCGCTGCCGCGCTTGCCGTTCTTCCTTCCTTCCTTGCTTCCTTCCTGCAATGGATCTGCGTTATCTCGCTCCTCGAGTTGACTTTATATACGCGGCGATATTGCGGACACGTCTATGACCCGTTCCGAGGGAACTACTACGAGAATCTACGCCGCTTCCCGAAGAATCGGGCGGACATTATTTTCATCGCGTGCGCCGCAGTTACGTCGCATGTAGCAAGGATCTATGGCTACTAAGTAACGCCCTGGAAAATGTGTCGCCGTTAAGAAGACATCTGGTAAGTACGATCACACCATTATTTTCATAATGATAGCGTCGGTTTTACTGCTGCATAAATAAACCTTTAAATTGGACGTAACGTCACTTAACGTTTATTATAATTCAAAAAAATAAATTTTATTATATGTAAAAAGTCACGTGGATTGAAAATTTGAGCGGCTTTACTTCATGGGGAAAAAATCTATTGGAAAAAAAATTAATTCATTTAATGTATATATTTTACGAATTGTTATTAACAATTTACAGCGTTAAATCGTATTCGCGATAAGAATTTATTCCATCATTCCTTTAATCGACCGTTAGCTTTATAGACCTGAGATCTCGAACGTTGAATTCCCATAAACGCACTAAATCGCGAGCGGCAATGTCAGGGCCACAATGACGAAACGTAAACGCGTCTTTTAACGCCTCTCAAAGAGACACAATGGCCGTCGTTGCCGGTCGATTGACCGCACTCAGCGGAGAACCGGAACGTTTTACTGACTGTCGCCATCGAGGTGACGACAGCGTCGTCAACGGACAGACGAGGGACAACGGGGGACAATTCGGAGGGGGGGG
>VBVR01004228.1:0-14991 GCA_011638315.1 Tetramorium parvispinum
GCCATCATACGGAATATCAAATTTTAATTTTGTTATTTCGTTAAACGAAAATGTCAACGAATCGTTTTAAATATCTAATCGAAATTAATTGTAATATTCCACGTTCTACATCCTGCAAAATAGAATTCTATGCAAAGTACTAAATTCTAAATGTACGAAGTATCTTAATTATTCTCCAATCGTTAATATAAACAGAACGTTACGATTGGAACGTTTCATAAATGAGAAGCGATAAAAGACACGCGAACGTTTGTAGTGAAATTATAATAAGTGTTTACATGTGACAAGAGTAGTGGCTCAACTGGAAAAGCGATATGTACCTGATGCAGTGATAAAACATGGTATTAAAGCGAACGTGCCATATCTTGAGAAGTCCTGATGCTAATTAGCGATATACTAGCTTCACTTTTACAGTCTCCGTTTAATCTACACCGACGCTTCACAAGCAGTACAACGCAGTACAGCCCAAGATACTTATTATTAATTCGAAAGACCATCAAAAATCATTTTAGATTAAAATAAATTATTTTCTGTTGTAAAGCGAAGTAAAATGTTAATTAAAAATACGAGATACGCTGTTTATTCAAAGAGATTAATTTAATTTCTAAATGCTAACTCAATTTTTTAATATTATTCTCACCATGTTATTTTTCGCAAACCATTGACTGATATTAAACGATTTTTCTCGTTTACTGACCATATTATTGCGTTACCGAAATTGAAACATGCAATATTTCTGACCTAAAAATACATCCATTTAGCAAATTAAATAATACGTTACCGTTTGAATAAATATTTGTAACAAATAAAGGATTTTCAGATAAAATTTCTCATTTTTCCTATTTTGCATATTTACTTATAATACTGTATAAAATATAGTATTATATAATATTAAAAAATATATTATAATGCATTTTTATTGTCTAATCATATTTTCTTATTTTAAAAGTACTTTCCATAAACTTCTTTTTCATAAATTATTTATGAAATATATTTAAAGAAATTATCAGTTTGATTAAAAACAGATTGATTTGGAGAACTTTATTTACTAAG
The DNA here is from genome assembly GCA_011638315.1 of Tetramorium parvispinum. Lineage (NCBI taxonomy): Eukaryota > Metazoa > Arthropoda > Insecta > Hymenoptera > Formicidae > Tetramorium > Tetramorium parvispinum. The sequence goes on from VBVR01004228.1 coordinate 1,054, forward strand.
ATAAAACCATCGACGGTAATAAAATTAATAATGAATAGATAATAAAGTTAAAAATAAAATAAATTTAATGAAGGTAAATACAGTATCTCTCTTGCTGCAGTTGTTTGTTTCGTCCAGGTAAGTTTCCATCGCATGACACGGAAAGCGATGGAAACTTACCTCGCAAGAGGAACACGTTTCTCAAATCCTCTACGGATTTGAGACCGAAAGGACTTAACAGGGATTAGTCGTCTGCATCTACGTGACAAGTATTTGACGTGGATCCGGTACTTGCCACGTGCTTCGACCAAGAAAGACTTCCTTCACGATTTCACGTTATATACGAATGTATGAGACAAAATAACATTCGCGAGTAAGTAAGTTTTAACGCAACTGTGCTTGTCGTGTAAAGTACCGTCATGAATAAAACCGGAATTTCGCAGTGTATCGGACGGTGTATGTAGCTAACAAAATAAATTTAGTTTGCAGTGCGAAGTTTCCGAGACGTCGCGGTTGCATTGTCGAGACGCATGCACTCCGATAATTCATTCGCCGACCGCAAATTATAACCGTTGAAGCGAGCAGCAGATGCGGCATTACTCATTCTTCTTCCTACAGACGCGATTCAAGCTCGTTAGTCTGGTCCCCCTAGATCTTCCGACACAGAAGACGGTTCTTGCGGTCGAGCAACGACAAAATCGTGTCGTAATGATTCCAGGACAACGAGTGACGAGCAACTTTGTGGGTTCAGTTTTCCTGTACGTTATATTTTAACGAACATATCGTATCGATTTACAATAAAACGGGATTACGTTACATCGCAGTAGGGATGAGTCTGCATTAAAGCGGAGTATTTTATTTTGCGTCGAGATCACCTGACCTCGAGAAAATTAATTAAGAAGGGATTTCACGAATCTCTGAAGTAACGACTAATAAAATGGAACCCGCAAATATTAATACAACTGCACTTAATTAAGAATTTAAGAAAAATATTTATATGTCTATTTCATCTCGCATTTATAATATATACATATATACGGTATTAAAAAAAGATGTAACGTTCGGAACCGGTGAGTAATAGCGAAGTGGTCGGTAAAGTCAGTGGTGGGATATAATACTCAAAGCTTATCGTCGAGTGGATCGGGAATATGCAAAATGTCGCGGAAAGTGCTTGCGGCGGTGTGCTAGCGGCAAGCAAATAGACGTATATCCAGCGGAAAAACGGAGATTTCCAGGCTGGAAAGCCTCTTGCATGAACGTATACATATGCACGGCATACGAATCCTCGAAACATTCATGATTCTTCACTGAGAAAGAGGTGCTTCATTCCTTCCACCCGCGTAGCCATAAAGTGACACAAGCGTTCCTAGATACATATTTAAAAGCGAAACGTAAATCTTCAACTGATAAAATTTTTTATTCACGTCCCCACGAACGATTTGTATTCCGGTAGTATTTTTTTTCTCCTTCCCCTCCCTCCCGACAAAAGGATATCGCTCAAGCGACTATTCGATGATCGCGAATTGAAAATCACCTTTGAAAAGTACTTGGCAAATGCGCAAACCATCCGCCGCTTGAGTGAAAATGGATATTTTTCATGATGTTGATTACTCTTTTCCGGAAGAAAAATTACTCCAACTTAAATCTATTTTATCCTTGAGAAAATTGTATCTATCCTTATACAATTCTACACTAGGTTGGTGCTCTTTTGATAATAATCAAATATGTAGTTATACACTGCTGTATAGATTAAAGAAAACGCTATTTATTTATGCATATAATTTGAACGTTCGTGGAGACGTGAGTAAAAAATATTGTCTAATTTCTAAGAAATATTTTCTAATCTAAGTCGTTGACATTTCGCGTTCAATAATTATAGAAAAGTCAGATATATAGTAAAAAAAAAAATTAACATTATTTTAGATTTTCAATGTCTCCTTTCTTGTCTAGCAAATGAAATATTATTTGTTATTGTGTCGATCTGCTCGGCACGGCTTCTCTTATATATATTGCTCGTAAAATCTCACTTGTGTTATAGATTTGTGTTATTACCTGGAAGTGAGAAACGGACTTTACGGACGAAACTATTTCGAATTATCGCGGAATCCTGTATTCCTTGCTATCTTTCGTTGTATGCGCAATACTTTCGCTATCTCCTTTTACGGACATCTATACCGCACTCGCGATCAGCTGCTGCGCTTTAGATGGTTTATCCTATCCCGTTTTTTCTCGGTTAACTGACAGTGATCAATAGCGATACGCGTCAATATATACAAAATGTATCACTTTAATCTGCACAGCAAAATATTGCAAAAAAAAATAATTGAACATAGATTTTTCTTAGTGGATTTTTTACAAAAATTCCTTTATATTAGTGATAAAAAATAGGATTAAAATAAATAAAATAAACGTATAATTTTATATATTTGTAAAAATAAATACGAAAATATATAATTCTGAATTTATCATGTCAGTATTTTCCGTATTGCTTATCATAAATGCGATGTTACAACGCATTAAAACTGTGATGCATTATCTAACACTTTAATTTCATCTTTCAAGGAGTTCCGGTATAAGATTACACTGTCGCAAATGTCGAGGACCGACGGAAGAGTGGACGTTCTCTTTTTCTCAGCTTTCCAGGTTACCATCCGGGAAAGAAGATCCTCTTTGCTATAATTGATGCGAATCACGTTGAAATTTCAAACCGAGCTGCGTATTTTCAAATTATACGACCTATCCCTATGTCGTTTCTCTCTCATTTTTAGTGACGGGAGAATATTGCATTACCTTTGAAAAATTTCACATAAAACATTACCGTGGTATGATATAGGATGCATATATTTTAAAACGATAAAAATGTATTCTACAAAAAATTTTTTAAATGTACTTATAATTCTTAAAATTTTTGTAAGACAAAGTTGTCCAATCAAATAATTAAATTTGTATTAACGAATATTAATGAGATTTCTGACGTTTGGAAGTATTTCTAATTTCGCAATGAGAGATTATTGAACCCGCCGCGTGTTTTCGCCGTATTGATTTTGTGTAAAACCTAATTTGTCGAATCCGAAATAAATTTCATCCGTTCGATACAGAATTTTTCTCGCGGCGCCAATTCGCCGGTTGTTTGTTGCATTCCAGTGCAATTCAATTTTGGGCGCCAATTCGTTCCGAGTCTGCCGGCTATTTTATGCCTCCAGCTAGAAGACGTTCGACGCAATTTTGCTTCGGCACACACAACACATGACACAGCTCTTTTCATCCAAATATCACATAAGACTGTTGCAGATTTTTACCAAGTTTGATAGCAAATATGTCATCAATATATTTTTTACCTTTATCTTAATCTTTTGCTACCTAGGACATTGATATATGACTTTATTAAAGGAATAATACAACGGTGCGATTAATAAAATTACTAAGATTACTAAAATTTTAAAAGAGGCACTTTCATCAAGATGTGTAATCTTGATATTTCGAGAAGGTGTGCTTATTACGATAACGAACCAAGTTCTGATGCATATAGAAACTATTGAGGTATGGTGCAACCAGCCTTTCGTAGAATCGATCGCGTCTATGGTATTATTCGAGCTCAACGGCAAATCCAATCGATCGCTGCTGGCGATTCGAGTGAATGTACCGGCAGCTTGGAGGAGGAAATTTATTCATCCCGCTTTTCCATAAGATTATATTAAGGTATAACAGTGTAGTATATACAATCACGATCAAGTAATTGTTTTTGATATCTTTTGCAAAATGTAATTAAAATTAAAAAACATTCATATTGGTCACTATTTTGCTGTATTTTCAATAATAAATGTAATTAATTAAATAATATTGAATAAATTTCGATATGTAATATATATAAATAAATATCTCGCAAATAATATAAATAAATATCTTGCAAATTAACGTCTGTTAGTTTGTTATTTGATTAATGTTAATTTGATTATTAATTATGAGAGTAAGAGTGAGTGAGTGAGTGAGAGAGAGATAGAGAGAGAGAGAGAGAGAGATTTTATTTGTAGATTTAACATTAAGCAAGCTCTATTACTTTTTATATATATTTTCGAAAATATTTCTATTTATGATGTAAAAATCTTCAACAAACTTGTATTAAATCGATTTGCATTTGAAGAAAATTTCACTCTTTAAGTTAGATTCGCAAGATTGATTATATTATTATTTCGAAAGAAAATTTATAGTATAAATATAAATATAATGGCATAATAACGGTGTTTATAGACACAAAAAGATTTATATAGAAATATTATTAGCATTCCATATCATATTCTTTCTATAATATGCGATGAAATAGCAGGTCATTAGACTGCGGTGGACGAGATAGCGATTAGGTCAAGGATCTAAATCCTTGTCGGTGCGAGTGGTGGGTGAATTTAATCACGGCGTCGTACGACAATACAGCATAGTCGTATGGCATCCCGACACTGTACGAAGATAATTACGTCTCGCACACTAAGTACCTATTTGCGACGCTCTTGTTAGACTATCATACAGAACGAAATCTTAAGAGGCAAATCGTAGAAAGAACCATGCAGTTTTCAAAAGACTTTTAGTGTCCCATTTAATTGTTTCTTCCCCATATAATTTCGCTATTGCGAAAAATAATTATTTTAACATCCACGATGCATATTTAACACTAAAGATTAACCACCTGAGAGAAATTTTGTTTGTTTGATGCGAAGAACGCGTTTGATGCTGACATCGCTCAAGTATTGGATGAACATGTATACCGCTAAATGTAGGGCAAGAATGTCGGTCATAAAGCTTTAGCCAAGTTCATTATTACCAAGTTTCAACGATGGAACGTGCCACTCTGCAGGCTCATGTATCGTATCAGTACTCCAGACACGTCCCCGCGCGCCTGTTAAATGCGGCGCAGAGTAAATCCAATGATTTGACGGAAACTTTACAGGCAACGTGAAGCCGCGATGAAAATAAACAATCATCAAATTTTGTCATAACAAAGCGATGTATAACAACCGAAAATATCATACTAATTCTCGAACAATGTTTATTTTACAATCAGTATTTCCGCAATCTAGTTCAATAGCTGTATATGTTGCATAAAAGGATAGAGATATATTAACGTATATAAAATAAATATAAGCTTCACTCTATAATATTGATTCTATACTATTCAGTGCAATCTATTGAACCGTACGATTTATTTTAGTATACCGTTTGTGTTATAGTCGCAAGTTCCATTTCGAATTAATTTCAGAATGCATATTCTAGAATGCATTTACCATAATTTCGAAGTAAATTCGGTATTCTAATAATGTTTTCCTATTTTAGTTTTTTAAATAAATGCTATTTATAATTATTTTTGTATGATAATTTAATAAACTTACTTTAATGTTATTAATAACTATTTTGCCTCGATTCATTAAAGACTTAGAAAAATAAAAAACTACAGTTTTTGTTTTCTACATATATTAACGAGATGTGATAGAAAATTAATGACAAAAACATGCAATTAGTTATTGCAACATTTACATTTTTACATTGTATAGAATTAAAATGTCTAATTTTAAAAATCTTTGAAATCATGTGTTTATTTATTATTCGTGATATTTTGGTTTTGCAAATATGTGGAATAAATGTCGATAATGATGTGCAAGCTTTATAAAAACTCTCTTTATATTCAAATATCAACCAACGAATTTTTGCACTTATACTGTTGTTTTATTATATAATATATTCCATAATCGAATAATTATACTTTCATTTTATTCACGTCCCGATCATTTGCACGATAAAATCCAGTATGAAACAAAGAACAGTCGCTTTTATAGTAAATCGATCATTTTTACTGTCCTCATAAATCCAACCAACGTCATCTAGCTGAGAGGACTTCGTCGCGCTGGATCGTAAAAAAAGGTGCGATTTTTGTAAAATAAAAAACTTCTGCGGCCGATTGAAAATCGATATAGGCATCCTCCTCCCTCTCCACGGGCATAAATCGGTTTATAGCTATTCGCGCTTCGTTCTTGATTTCTCTGATTCTGGTTCTCGTTTCGGGAATTCTCTTTTCACAAGCCTGCTGATTATACCGCAAAAAGCAGTGATTTAGCAGTCACTACTTCTGATTAATTAAATGAAACCGTCGTTACAAAGGTGCTCATCAGCTTCGACAAAGCATGGCTTTTGCTACATTAGCGTATATTATTCATTACATGATACGGGGTTCTGTCAACATTTTAATGAATTCACTCAGCTGAGGAAACCTTCCTTGAGTAGAAATGCTGTACGTAGTTTCGTACATCATATAACACTGTATCTTAAGTACAATGTGCTTTTCTACTTATTTTTAAGTCTACACTGTTGCAATCGAAATTCGAAAGTAAAACATAATAAATTAGGAATTTATAGCGTGAAAAATCTAATTTTAAGAAAATAATAATAGTTTCAAAGCTCAAATAAATTTGTTACTTTTATCGATTAATGCTTATTATATTTTCATTTTTGTTTTAAAAATAGTCATAATTTCATATTGGTCTCTAAATTTTTTTATCTTATCTCTATTTCTTCTTTTAAAATCTTTGTTTCAAGATTTCCATTACTAATAAAAAAAATCTAGATCCAGGCGTTAGAAAAATGGGAAAGAGAAGGAGAGATAAAAATGTAATAAAATACATGGATATAGAATTTGCGGTTAGAAGAGCATGAGTCGGCCTTTCGCCACTACAAATATCTGCACTGATAGAAGGAGATCAGCCCTGTCATCCGCGACAAAAGAACAGCTTCCTCTGGTCTCTCTTTCGGCACAATGGTCAGCTTGCTGGCACGCACAAAGGGTTTCTAATCTCCCTCGACCGGGTTTGTCATTGTCAAACGTATATCCTAAGCTTCGATCGTCCTAAATCTATCGTTGGCCATCGATAAATTTATCGATCGATTTTATAGATTGATAAATGTCCGTCCCGAGCAGATGACTACCGGAAACGATATCAATCATTGCCATCACTGATACTGACAACTCTTTTTTTTAAAAAAAGAAATAGAATATAAATAATAATAAATTAAATTATTTATTATTTAAAATAAAAAAATTTTTACATGTGCGTTATATTAGTATTTCATGATATTGTATTATTTTAAATAAGTCTTCTCATCTCAATTGAAAGTTTAATAATGGAATCCATCTTTCAATTTTGAAACTGTAAAGTAAATAGGTTAACACATTTGAAATTTTAAAATATGAATATTAACATTTTTTACTATTAATAATATTAATATTTTTGAAAATTTAAACTGATCTTTCATCGACTTTCAACTTTTATTACAATTTTCTGCATAGTTAAACATGTTCGTTTAGTTGCGCACTAAATAATCGTGACCAACGATGTCCAAAATAATAATATACGTTACAAAATAAGTTTCGCGAGTAATGAACATTTCGACTAAAAACGGATGCAGTCGTTGGATGATGTATAGAATAGTCGCGAGATTCTCTCTCTCTCTTTCTCTCTGTCCCTCTATCTCTCACTGCAACCCCCGAATTAATTAAAGCACGCGATGGAAACGTTTCGCTGTTACGAGCGTGGGCGCACTGTTCATGCGTCATGATTACAGACGATAGAATTTTGCTCGCTAACCGCCAGTTTCTTGGCGTATAATAAATGCGACGTCGTAAGAGTGCCTACTGGGCTGGCCATTTGCGGCATGATACATTAATTTATTTGCGTTGATACACTGATTGCTGCGAGAGTTACTAACCTGGTCCCGAATGGGACCGAAAGTGTAACGTATGTCGTATACCGAATGTCCTCAGAGAAAACGTAAGTTATAAACGATCTGTTTGTATATTTTAATAAAATTGTATATATTCATTTCTTTATTTCTTTAATTTTTGTTTGAATAACGTTTTCAGAAGAATGATTATCCTTATTATTTTATTGAAACGGGAAATCCATATTAAAACTCTAATGCTGGTCAATTAGGATATGTAAAATTAATAAGGCATAAAGGAAAATTCCAATATGCTGATATATGATTTTTATAATACATAAACAAATGTATTGAATATGGGGAGTATTGAAAATTATATACGCTAATAATACGAAATCTAAACTATGCTAACGAATATCAATAGTTATCGTGTTATTCTGGCTACATTCGTAATGCATTGTTATATACCAATGTGGAGCTATTCGATGCAAACATAATGCAAACATTTTGTTATTATGATCGTTAGCAATCAGTAATACTGCAATTTCTAATTAATGCGCTTGTCATATAAATAAAATATTTATAAATTTACAATTACAATATCAGTTCGAAAAATTCTTGAATATCAGTTGATATATTAATTGGATAAAATGTAGTCAAGATTTGAATCATTCAATTATTAAAACGATAATTTATAAGATTTGCAAATAAATTAGTAAAGAACAGGCGAGAATATTTAACTCATGAGGTAATCTTACTTTGATTTTAGAGAATTTTAAGTGATTTATTGGTTGTCAGCAATATTATTACGGCAAAGTGTTCATAATTTAAGAAAATCTGACTAACGCCACTTCATCCGCGGATATGTTCTGAATAATGGTTTTTAATAATCCAAAGTGGAATCCATAATTCATACCGTTTCTAACTCTGATTCAGTTCGCATTTTTGGCTCACTGATATGTTCGCTACGCATCGTTTCTTTTATGTTTCTTCTCTTCAAAATGCTGGCTATACTATCATCGCCTAAGAAATTGGCTCGTAGTTTACGTTTTACGTGGGTAGGAAATAAAGCTGTGCGAAAGATTATGGTCGCTTCTGATTTATAGGTCGCGGCAATATTAGATTTCACGACCATAGAAAGAACGGTGCAAAATGCATAGAATAGATGCACAGATGCATGTGTGGTAATAAGTGTATTTGAATAGGACGATTATCCTTGGAGAATAATATTCCTCAGGAGAAACGAGATTTATCTTTTCTTTAGCAAAATTTAAACGCCGTTTTTCCGCGATTCTTTTGACGTTATAATATTAAATTTTTAATAGTTAAAACTTTTTTACAATATTAAATTTACAGATTTTTTTATAAGATATTTTATTAAAGTAATATCAAAATTAAAAATTGGATTCTTTTTGTTACTCACATATCTAGAGCTTGAACGCAAAACGAGTTTAATTTTAATAAGGTAAAAACTCTTTTAATTCTAAGATTAATTAATACATATTTTTAGAACTTTTAAATATAACACAATAAAATTAATAGATCCAATATTAATATTTACTAAATTCAATAAATCAGTAATCGTCACACAAATGATTATGACATATTGTTCTATCGTTCATTATTATCTCATGCAAAATCGTCTTTTATCAGATTGATTTGGAATGTAGCATTATTCTGAACAGCCTTTGTGATTTCAAAGACTGTTTAGAATTCTGTCATATTTTCCATTTGATGATATTAATATGTCATTGTATAGTCCATTGAATAAAATTAAATTTTCTCATGTTTCCTGTTGACGTGATTAAATTGAAATTTCAATTTAGATTAAAATCGCAATTCAAAAAACATGTTTTTTTTTATATTATTGAATCTTCCTACGTATTAAATTTTCATAGAAGTAATCTATTAAATATTATTAAATTTCTAAAACGACAATAGATTTAATTCTTCATATTCATATTCATTTTCGAAAAGCGGATTAAAGTGAAGTTATGATTGAAGAAAAATATTATCAGGTGATTGTATGTGCGTAAAGTAATATTTTGCTGGACATAGGCCGTGTATTTTGAATCAGTATTCTTCTACGAAAGGACACCATATTTCGCAATATCTCTCACTAGGGCAGGCCGACAGAAAGTAAAGCTAGATTCGCAATATAAATCGAATATCTCGAGACCAACGAGAGAGCGAAACGAAGCAAATCGGTTTCAGGCAATCCTGAAGAATCGAAATTGAAGTCATATATTTTCTTGAAAATATGATCATCCGGTATTGTTGGCTACCAGAACACGTGAGAGATGCGTACAAAACTGGTGCTAGAAAAATTCCGCTAAAACAACTTTGGGGTTTATAATAGAAATTTGCACCATGAGCAGGCAGCCTGGATATTTCTCTGTATTTTCACAGAATTTTCGTATAACAGTCTAACTATTTTTGTTTCAGTTCTTTGTCTTCTATTTAAATAAAAAGTTAATCTGGGGCATAATTCAATGTTAAAAATTTGAGAGTGCTAATGTATTAAATGTATTTCAGAAATCTAAGTAGATTATATCTTCGTTTTCCGATTAATTTATATAGATATCACTAAGAATAAATATCACTAAAAATATCGGAATAAATATCACGAATTCTTAGGATATTATAGTAATCGTTGCTTATTTTTAAAAAATTGCACTATAAATTTATATACGTTACAAATAATCAATATACATGTACTGAAAAAGCTTGTAGTGGTTATAATAACCATAATACGCAATAAATAGCTTTCCGCTTTTCATTCTGATGCTGTAGCATAGGAAGCGAGACATAGCTTCTTATGCCTTCCGCATTGATACTCAGCTTTCACGGCAGAATGAAAAACGCGAAACGGAAGCGCATTGCGAGCTTGACTGTCCGATGCCGAACAATAAAGGGAGCCATACAATAATGGTCGTAGGCCGCGCATGTTGAATGATATCGCTGCCTGGAAGTCTGCTTTATGCACCCCTTCTTCCGCGAACAGTCCCCTTCGTGTGTACCTGTGTGCCGTAATAATGCAGGGTTATCAGAATGTCCGAGCCGTTTGCTCCGCGCATTACGAGCCGGCAGGTGCATGAAGTATAAGTACATTCGCACTTTTCATCCCTGAACGAGTACGACTCTGTGAAAAAATATCGTGTGATGCTTCTCGCTCTACGGTTTCAATCATTGCTGCTATCGTGGAGATGCTATTAATGAAAACCCGTATTTTAATGTAGGTCAGGAGACTTTGTTAATTGCTATGTAATTCAAATGAGGTTTGTCAATTTTTTTCATCAGCAAATATAATTATCTCTATTCTCTGTATGATTGAATTTTGATTTATTTTAGTTTAATTCATTACAACGTTATTTAATTTATAACATGAAATTATAGTTTCCATTTAATTTTCATCCTTAGTTTAATCAATCATGTAGTTGCATGTACTTTATATATCGTGATTTATATAAGAATATTGGACTATATATCGTATGTCTTTACAAACACATTTTAAATTAATGAAAAATGGTTATTGTTAGTAAAGAATTCTTGGAATTAAATCAATAAAATGTAACAGTTGGGCAATGAGAGTATACCACGGTTAATAATGAATTAAATAACTAAATTATTTTATTATAATTATTGCAATAATAAAACTGATATTTCGACTCTATATTGAGCCATCTTCAGCGATGTTAAAAATGAAATAAAAAGTAAATAATTTCTCAATTATTAATTATTATATAATAAAATAATGTAATTATTTAATTCACACATTATTAACGCATATTTTTATTGTCCAACTGTTACATTATTTTATTGTAAAACATTCATAATATATTAATCAATTTTTCTTAAAAAAGTTATATTTCCTGTCAGTGAAAACCAGATTCAACGCAATCACATCTTGCAATATACAGTTTCCAGCAATATATACCAAGTGATGTACTTCATTCGACGATTCGTCTTACTTAACAATTTCCTTTACCACGTCGTGCAGCTTTATTTGAGCCGTTGAGTGGAATAGAGATATAACTCAAGTAATATTAAGTCACATATTTTAAGATTATTACATTACTTAATTACATCAGCTTGACATAAAACACTCACATTTTTCTCTCTTTATTTTTTTAAAAGAAAATTAAGATAATTTAATTTTACACAAAATACTTTTTAGAAATTCTTTTATTAAAAAAAAAAATAAAAAACATGAAGGGAAATATTATTTAATTTTTTCAGCGATTCGTTTCAATTTAATATACTTGTTTATTTTGATTTTTAAATTCAAAATTATATACATAGTAGTTGTACCTTTATGTGAGAAAATCTGAGAAGATAGTCGGTGTACTAACCGCGAAAAGACTAATTTCATTCTTGATTGTAAAGTTCTATCTTTTTATTTTCTTTTCGCTCCTATGTGTACCATGTAGCAGGTCTTAATGATGAACATTAACCCACTTCTAAAGCTCCTTTTTTTCTTTACTGGGTAATTCGAGCTCGTGAAAACTTTAAATCGTTGGCGGTGCTCACTGACGGATCTAATCGTGAATGGTGCAAGATTTCATTTGACTCTTTAACGATCAGGGTCAGCTAATTACTTACCCGACGCCATTTGTCATTGGTCGGGAACGTCGTTATTAGCCGAGTTTGCTAAAATGCTTTCGCTGTACGTAGCAAATATGCGTTTGAAATCGTTAAATTTGTAATTTAGGATAGATTAATAGTAAATCGCAAAAAATTCTTTATTTGTGCTCAAGTATCAAAATCTGAGAGCGACAGAATTTCTTGACATCACTATTGCTCGGAAGAATCGAGAAGAAGAGTTGACAAATATAGAAGAGATAGGAATGAAATATATAGCATGTAGAAGATAAATATGTAGGAGATATATCAAAGTGCCTCAACAGTGCTACAACTTTTTTCATGAATTTTTCATGCCCAATCTGTCAATCGAACAAATGCCGTATGGATTTTTCGAATATAGTGTAGATATTTATTATACATTCCGCAAAGTGTTAACGATTATCAGAGCCTCTCATACAAGTCAAAGTTTTAAGTTTCGGTCTTCGACGAACGACTAGGAAAGCTGGGAAGTGCTAGATCTTTCCTTGTCTCAAGTTCGTTCACGAGTGCTTTATATCCCGGGGGCACGCGTCTACACGATTTCTCGATGAGTTACGAAAGCTCAATCTGCGCAAGTTTTTGAACTTCATGCTCGTAAACCGTATTTTCAACAACTTCTGCAAGAGACGTTTGCAGATTGACGTATAGGCGCGGTGTTTAAACGTAGTTTACTCATCCGATGATCCATCCATTAAATAAATTCATACATATTTATCGGTAATATATAATAAAAATAAATGTGTTTTTTAATAAAAACGTAAATTTCCTTATTAAGCTATTAAAACTTCATGGATTATAATTTGTTTTACATTTCCGAAAATGGTATCGAAGAAAACACCCTTAGAGCACCGGATATTCGCGTCACGCGAAAAAAGACTTTGCCATCTTCTGGAGGAGAATGTGCTCGTCTCACGCGGAAGCGATGGGATGATGGAAAGTTTCGGCGAAACTAGAAAGGTCTTACTACGTTTCATTCAACGAGCATCGCTGGCAATATCCTGCGTATCATCGCCGACGAGAGTAAACTCGTTTCTCGCGCACGATTCTCTTCTCCCCGTCGCGCCAACGGACTGTCAAGACTCAATCCCTGCGAACTTTCGAAGTCGCGCTCGTAAACACGTTTCTTCACACGGCCGAAGGGAGAAGGCCGACAACGTACAGATGAGATTTTGTCAGGCAAAAATACGCCGAGAAAATCCGCGATTTGAACACACTTATTTTTTCCAGAAATTAAAATCGACATAATTTCGATGAGTTCGAATTTGTAGATATGCAAAAAAAAGTGTCTATATTTCTTAGGCGAGAGCAAGACGTGACAACTGATGCGTGCACGTCTGCAGCGTCGAGTTGTTTTCCTATTTATTTTTCAATCTCGATAGGAGATGCATCTCAGTAATTTTCTGATGAACGAGATTATTCGCAATGCAATTAGCATTTTTACGAGATATGAGTGTCAAGATATTTGTCGACTTATCTCGCAATTGGACAGCTTCATCCTCTTGAGCATCACTTGACTTCTACTTAGGGAAGTAGTTTTAAATTGCTTTGCCGCAGCGGGAAAGTTTGGACTAATTCTACGGACCACCTAACTTCTGCGGCCTATTTTGTGAAAATTCATGTTTGCCCACACAATATAGT